>JAFVMD010000036.1:0-267753 GCA_023758005.1 Alternaria sp. BMP 0032
CCCCCCCCCACCCCCCCCCCCCCCCCCCCCAGCCTCGCTGAATACCGCCGTCACCGTCACTACGCGTAAAGCGCTCAACAATAGCGAAGCCAGACCGTCGCCAAACGCAGTCTTGGCACCCCCAAATCGCCCACATAAAAGCTCGAAAACCAGCTTCCCCAACTCCCCAAACCAGCACCAACAAGCCCATCACCACCATCACAACAAGCTCAATTACCACTACTACCACCACTACCACTACCACGAAACCACCTCCCTCCTCACCCCCGCATCTCCATCAACACAAAGATGGAAAACTTCACCATCAACCTCTCCGACCTCCACGTCCCCTCCCTCGCGGAGTTCCCGCACCTCCCGCCCGCCTCCGACTCGCCGGCGCAGAAGCGCCTCTACTGGTTCTTCCGCGGTCTCGAGGAGATGGCAAGTAAGCTGTATGAGCGCATCGAGATGTACCAGCACTTGGAGGAGACGCTGGACGAGGAGGAGGAAGCGGAGCTCGAGGAGCTGAACAAGGGGGTTTTGGTGGTGTTGGCTGCGGTTAACTGGGCGGGCAGGCTGTATGGTGGGGAGGGGTATGAGGATGCTGTTTGATGTTGTATGTTTAACTGTCAATGGGTTTGGGTTGGTGCGGTTTTGCTAATTCGGCTTTAGACTTTTGGGGATTTTGGGCAGGCGTGAGAGGGGAAGAGGCGTTTAGGAATGTGTTTTGATACCCAGGTTTTGTTTTTTTGGTGGGCGTTTGGGCTTGCGGTGGGATTGAGAATGGGGGTTATGTAGATGCGGCAGCTATGATGAGCGTAAGTCCGCGAATGAACTTGATTACTCTTATATTCTCACTTGTCATTGATGTCGTGTACCTGGGGTGTATTTAATGTTTTTGTGTTGGACTATCTCTCAACCTCCGCCTCTACGTAGTCATCATGTACCATTGACATATTCGAGAACGCCAGTTTGAGGACACCACGTCTTCAACGGCATGCTTCATACTCCTACGAAGACGCTCATATCTCACACTAACTACCTCCCCGCGGCATGATCCGAAGTCCTCCATCACATAAAAATACATCGAAGGCATACAGGCCTCCCTCAATTAACATTTCACAAAACCTCAGACCAATTCAGACAAACATCAGTGTCAATAGCCTTATACTAGGGTATCACACAACCGAACGCCTCCCTCCCCCTCAGAAACCCAAATTCACAGACCCATCTCCAAGAAACCCCCCATCTACTTCCTACCCTCCCCCTCCCCCTCAAACATCCACCTATCATCCTCCAAACTAGCCACCTTCTTCTTGAGACTACTCTTCAACGCAGCCCGAATCTCTTCTTCCACAGCAACAGCATCCCACTGTGCGTTTGTCTTGCCGTACAGTTGAATCATCTCGTTTTCTTGCTCTGTTCACATGCGTGTGTCAGCATTTCCCATACCCGTTTCACACCAGTCTCCGTCTTCTCGTAGAGGGAATGGGAGTAGGATCAACATACCACCCTCCTCATCCCCCTCACTACCCACACCCATTTCCCTGTACACGGGCGCCGGGGCTTTGACAATGTATTCACCGATGTCGTCGCGCTCGACGAACTCGTCTTCGGTGGGCTGCATGAAGATGTCTTGTTCTATTTCGCGGCTGTCGGGGCGGATGGAGGGCGCGGCTTGGTTCTGGCGTCGCGCGGGTTGTTGTTGCGGTTGTGGCTGTTGTTGCTGGGCGGTGTGGGCGGCGAAGATGTTGCGGCGGGTTGTTGGGGGGAGGCGGATTGCGCGGTTGTCCATGGTGATTCGGTTGTATGGGGTTATGAGGTTGAACAGGTGTTTTGTTCGGAGAGGTGTAGGGCGGGATGTGGAGTGAGGTTGGATGTTGATGGTGTTCTGGGGTTGGTGGAATGGATGGCGCGCCGTAGCTAGTCAGGTACAAGCGTTTGGTGGGGGCGGCTGGGGTTTGGGCTTGCGACACTCCCGCGGCGAAACCTGAGGCGCGTCTTCGTGACACCCACAGCAAACAACGGAATCATGGTCAGCTCAATTCCAGCTGCAGCCTCTACGGATCTTCCTGCGCAATCGCCAAGCCCACCGGCGGATACAGAAGATCGATCGCCGCCCCGGAAACGACCCAGAACTCGCGCGCCTCCGAAAGCAGCTGCTCCAGTCCCTACTCCGGCGACGAATACAGAAATGCCGACCGCTAAGAGCGCGGCTCCGGGGCCTGATACTCCAGTTCATCGCTTCTCGATACAGCCTGTCAATCGCTTCCGCGGCGCGTCGGCCAAGATAAAGCGCCCTCGCGAAGTCGCACATTTCTCATACGACGATAACCACGAGTACCAGCATGATGAGTCGGGCATCAACTACTACATACCACCCCCAATGGGCGCAGATCTGAAGGAGGGCTTCGAGACGTTCAATCACTATGAAGACAAGGAAGATCCCCATCTGGACAGTCTGCTAAGGGCGCTCATGGAAGACAAGACGGGCAATGAGGAAGTCAAAGCCGACTTCATGACCTGGCGAGGCATGATGACCAAGGTATGTTGAAGCAGGCCGGCACAAGACATAGCAAGGTAAGCGAAACCAGCTTTCTTACCTTGCTGCTGCTTTGAATTCGCCTCAATCCCTAACACCCCCCAGATCATGACCGCCCCCTTCGACAACTTCGCCGAATTCAGCATGTTCGCAACCCTCCACAACAACACCATCTACATCGAAGAAGACTTCCCCTCCCGAGCCGCCGACCGCGCAGCAGAAAGCACGCGCCCACCTCCCCGCCACCAACATCCCGACCAGCAATCGCGCGAAATGATGACATACTGGGGTTACAAATTTGAGAAACTCGCTCTCATACCCACCCTACCTCAAGACACGCCACGAGAAGAGATTGAGCGGTCCCAGAAAGGCGTCGTGTCGAACCACGCACAGCACTGCTCCATCGTCCACACATCCTTCGGGCCCCACAGTCTGATCCTAGGCGGCGAAGTCGACGGCCTCCTCGCGCCCAAACCCACGAACCCGGATGAGCAGGTGCAATGGGTCGAACTCAAAACAAGCGAAGAACTTCCTCCCCCACGCCAACAACAACACCGCGACATCCTGAAATTCGAACGCAAGCTCCTCAAATTCTGGGCCCAGTCTTTCCTGCTCGGCGTACCTAAGATCACCGTGGGCTTTCGGAGTAAAGCAGGTATCTTGAGGAGTTTGCAGACGTTCAATACGCATGAGATACCGGGTATGGTGCGTCAGGGCACGAACTGCTGGGATGGGAATGTGTGTATTAATTTCGCGACGGAGTTTCTGGGATGGCTGAAAGGGGTTGTGGTGGGGGAGGGGGTGTGGAGTATTGTGCTGAGGAAGAAGAGTGGGGTTGTGGAAGTGAGGAGGGTGGGTGATGGGACGGGGGATATTGTGAGTAAGGAGTTCAAAGTGTTCAAGAGTAAGGGGTCTAAAGTTGGGCAGGAAGGTGGAGGGGAAGGCGAGGCGCAAAAGGATGGAAAGACTGCGGAGCATGTTGTGACATCTTGAATGCGTATCTCGGCTATGGCTTCAAGAGGGGTTGTGTGGGTAGATTTACAGTCCAATCTGAAGGGCGAAGTTGCTCATCTCGTCACGTGCAACGACGAAACCATGGTTACCATGAGGAGAACAATTCTGTTCCACCAAGGTGATTCTGAAGTTCGCGTTCGTTCTCGTTCTTTTTACACATAACCAGTCTGCACCAACCCCCAATACACAATCAAACCCAGCGATTCTGAACCTACATTCAAAAATATCCAACGCCAGACAACTACATCACCTCTAATCTGAACGCCTTGTCTTAAATAACCCCAACGTATACCCCTAACCTCAAAGCAGTGCGTTCCTATTCGCCCCCGTATTCCCTATACCAATACCTAAATCACTAGAATCATCCACAATGCCACCCACCCACCCCACCTCCTTACGGCGTACCCGTACCCGTACCCGCCGCTTCATCCCCACCCCCTGCATCCACCCCGAAGCCCGCCTACTCAACCCTGATATTCTGCAAATCGTGGAGAAGGCATCAGCCACAACCATCTCCCACGAAATGGCACAGGGGGACAATAGGGCAGACATCAACCAAGTCACCCACCAGCAACCCCAGCAAACCCATCCGGACAACCAGATTGGCCAAGCCGACAGCCTGTTCGAGCGATGGGGTAGAGCGGTGGAGACGCAGAAGGAGTTGATGAGGTGGATTAACGGCGTTAAGAACGAGAGAGAGAGGGAAGAGGTTAGGCGGGTGTGTGATGAGGCGTCGAGTCAATGGGAGGATTTGGGCGAGGTTTATCGGGAAGAAAGGGGTTGGTATATTTTGGCTGAGAGGGAGGGTGGGGTGTTGGTGAGGTGGAGGCTGAAGAGGAGGGGAGTGATTGGGTTGTTGGGTGGGGTGGTGTGAGTGTTGGTTATTTGGAGGGGGGAGATGGGAGGGGTGGTATTGTTGTGGACTTATTTCCATTCTTCTTCTCCTTCTAGCTCATCGATGTATGTCTCATCATCCATAGGTTCCCCTTGCACCCATCGTGCTGCTAAACGCCCTGTTTCTTCTCCTACTCTTTGCGTCCTGCTAGCGGGAACAACATGCATCCCATGGTTCGCATCAGTTACAACAACAAGCTGCGATCTCGCCGTCAGCTTATCCCTCGTTTCGTTCAGCGTATCGATGGGACACATAGCGTCTTCGTCGCCGCTGATGAAGAGTATGTGGACGCTCTTGGGTAGGTCGAGGAGAGTTTGGTCGCGTAGTTCGTCTTTGGGGCCGATGAGTGGGTAGGAAACGAGTATGAGCTGTATGCTCAACTCTTCTGCTTCTTTGTCGTCTAGCGAGGCGAGATATTCGCTAGCAGCGATGACAGCAGCGCGCGCCCCCATGCTTCGTCCGCCTAGTAACAATGTCTTCGACCCAGCCGTGTCCTCTTTTGCTCCCTTTTGTGCAGTCGATTGATTGGATTTCAGCTCATCAATACATGCGTGGAAGCCCTTGGTCCGCGCCTTGAGATTCATGGAGCCTTGGAAAGCGAGAATGGGGAGAGAAGAGGAGTACCCGGTGCAGAAGTTTACTACGGCGTCGGCGGAAAGTGTGCCGCCTGCGCCGTGGGTGAAGATTAGGTTTGGTGATGGGCTGGATGGCGATGATGTGGGAGTGTATTGGTGGCATTCGATTGGTTTCTTGACGAGGTCGTGTGTGATGGTGACGGTTGTGTAACTTTGGGGTGTTGAATCGCTTTCTTGATCGGGCTGCGCGTCTGCCTCTGGTTTCGCATCCTTTGGTGAACGCTTCTTAGGATTAGCCGCCTGTCGTCCTTTCGACGCCTTTGGTTTCGCGTCAGGCGATTCGCTTGTTGAGTCTGGGAAGTTCTCCGCATTTCCTGTGTTTGTTCGGGCAGATGAGCGTGTGACACGCCTCTTGGGCTCGGGTGTTGAAGCCGGCTCAGAGGTCTTTTGGCGTTTTGGTGGCATTTTCGTGGTCGCTCCCCAGGTTGGAGGTGTGCACTTGTTCGATCGCGAACTCTTAGATATTGCTCTCAAGTCAGCCCAATTGCTGCGGATCACAAGATAGATCGAGCGAAGTTCAGTTTGACGAGGGCGGTCGTGTCGCGCGTTGGAAGTCGCTGTGACGTAAGCGACGTTCAGCCTCCCAGCCACTTCCCAACCCCTGCACTACCTCAAATTCGACAGCGCAGTCATCCAGATCGGAGACGCAGCCTGCACTTCAAATACCAAGATGTCTTCCAATTCTTTGGAGGTATCGCGCAAATTCTATGCTAAACAAGGTTATTGGCTTTGTTTCGCTGCACTTTAAATATGTCCGCATGATGGAGGTCTTTGTACCAGTGTTTCTTGACATTCCCTGCGGACTTGTTCGAGAACGCCTCCATGATCCGATCCCAGGATGCCCCGTCTGCTCTCATCTTCTTCAGCCGCCCGTCCTCTTCTTCTTGGCCTTAGGTGCCTCATACTTGATGGATCATCGTAGCAATCACTTCCCTCAGAACTGTCATAGGAACGGTACCCAGAAAGCCTGGCACGGGTAGTGACTTTGGCCAACGTGTTTCGTTTTGAGTGAGAGCGCTGAAATCTTCATCTAATCTGGGATGACGTGGTGGAATGTGAGCATCGTGTTCGTGAGAGTCTTCGTTAATGCCTAAAATAAGGAAATCCCTCCCGATCCGCATTTTCGTGCGTGCTTGGACTGGTATCAGACCCCGAGCTTGCCTTCTCCGTGCTTAATTGATCCGCCTCCTCTTTACCCCGTTGCTTCGAAAGCATTTCCCCAAGTTCTGTGAGAGACGCTGGCAGCCTTACTGCCGCAGCTCCTGTCAATGTCTTGATGTCGTTTATTATATCGCTCAGCGGAATCATGTAGACGTCTCCAAAGATGTCATCAGCCACTACCTGGCCGTAGACCGATATAGGCCGAAGGGGTGTACCCATTGAAAGATCGACACTTCGAGTCCAAGGCGAAGTGACCCACATACCAGATGCGCCATCTCGTAGCCTTTTAGAAGCATCTATATGTGATAGAAGGTTAGCGTGACTGTTGACATCCTTCATGCGGAATCATCACCTAGTTTGAGTATATCCGCCTGAACGAAGTTGTGTCCCGATGGCATAAGAATCATTGAGGTATTCCAACCGATCGTGCACTTTACAGCGACCCCTGTATCAAGACGTATCTGAGCCGGCTGTCCGTCTTTTGTTAGGCCGCGCAAAATTGTTCGATCTCGGGCTTGAGTATATAGTGATTCGATCTGGGTCGTACGAATACGTTCAATTAGTGCCCAATCTCTGTCTCGGGCCTCACGAGAGAACGAAACCTCCGCTAATATCATGCCTGTCCACGCTGGTTCACCTCTAGGTCCGATGAAGCTTTCCAACAGACTCTGGCCACGATCCTTGGAACTGTATTCTGGAATGTTGATGGTGTCATCTTCGGAACCACTTGAGTCTGGAGAAGGCATCGATCCGTCCCACGGCCCGTTGGACGATGGACCATCAAGTCCTGTCTGCGAGAGTACATGACCCGCCGTTAAGCCGTAGACGGTCTCTATACCTCCGAGATCTCTGACGACAACATATCCTCCTATCGCGGCCGAAGATGAGATGCCGGGATGTTTTGTATCGACCTGAGACGAGGACCAAAAGCTGCGGAAAGTGCCGTCGTCGGCCGTTCTTGTACGGCTAGCACATTCGTCAGCCTTAGGTCGAGGCGCTTGACCAATCACCACCACCTGGAAGCATTCTTGACCGGGTTCGTCAGATCTACATATACGTTGCGCCATGTCTTGCTTGAAGAACTTCTCTGCTCTCTTCTTAACTGCCTCTGGACACAGCACGACAATCCATGGTCGAGCTGAGTCTTCATCTTTTCCCAATAACATCAGCCGGATAGCTGTGGGTCGATGTTCATGCCGACTTTTGCGTAGATACGTAGCTAAAGGGCCAGAAAGACGGCTCATAACGTCCTGGAACCGTTTTTGCAACTCTTCGCTCACTGCCCGCTGGAATATGTTCATACCTTGGATCGTATAGGAAGAAAGAGAGGCTGCCTTTGGTGTAACGTGTGGTTCTTGTGGGGGCACCGTCGAAGCGGAGCCATTCGGAGTTGGTGCTGCCAAGGGGGCCGAGCGATCACTAGGGCTTCTTGGTGGGCTTCTGTAACCGGAATTTGTACCAAAATCATCAGTCATGGCTTGCGATTGAGGTGGTGTGGGCCGCGGGGTCTCCATGTTGTCGAAGTGAGGTTTGCAGGCGGGAATACTTCCTTGTGCAGTGGCAGCCGGCGTAAGAATGATCTTATGAAGCGGTACAAGAAGGCCACATACTCCGCACATCTGTGTCGCAACCGGTGAACCCGAGGGATCAGTTGCGGGCTGTGTGCATGCGTATCAGCTCCTCGAATGAGCGCCGCTTTATGATTGGGCGCGCTCAGGATGAGTATGCACGTTGCGAATGTGACGTCCAATGAAGCTGCAGCCACTTGCCTTAGGCTATGCATCATCCGCCACGCGATGTGAGTACATATAAGCACGCAATACTGCCTTCGACGGAGCGTATCTGAGTGTTCCAGGCTGAGCTCCAGTGCATCTTTGCATCGGTAACATCGTATGGCTGAAGGAATGGACTTTTTTCCCCTGCAATCCACGACCGACAGTGATTTGCAGGAATTGGGCCGGTGTCTGTGGGGGTGGCGGCTGTGTGGCCGTTGTACAGGAAAACCGACATGTTTCGACGCGCGATGTTCCTGGGGCCGAGCGAAGCGACAGGCTGCTTTTTGGGCTCGTTACAAAACCTTGACGGCAACATACGTACCTGAGCTATACACTCCGCACCCAGCATTGAGGTCGCATGGCGACCTCTTGGACCTGATTCAGCTTATCCAAAGTCAGCCTCGTAGCACGCGAGAACAATTGATCCAGCACCATTTCGTGGGGCAGCGAACCAGCGATGCAGAAGTTCCCGCGATATCGGACCAACATCGCGCTGTGGACCTTGCAGCCAGCATTTTGTTCTTGGTTAATTGCGGGATTACGCGCGAGCATGCTAATCTTCTGGAGGAAGGTAGCTCATCACTGCCATGGCGAGATACGGTGTCAGCGCATGACTTCGTCCTGGAAGCCTTTCCTAAAAGAACCAGTTCTTCGATCGCATCCGGGAAGGAAATAGTTGACTGGCCAGGCGTAGCCGCTGCTGTGAGTGCAAAGCAGCTGCGGAAGATGCTTGAAGTCGACCTAGAAGCAACAACCGATCTGCAAAGTCATCTACTACTAGATCGTAGAAGAGGTGTACTGAAGATCTTCCACTGTACGGCGATGCTGAAAGAGGCTCTGTTAGTGTCTGGAACTCAACCGACAGCGTGTATGCTACCGCGACAGCTCATCTTAGAGGTGTTCGACACCATACATAACGTCTTGTTCCCCTCAGATCGCGAATCGCAGGCTCTTCTTTCGTCGCTTATCGCAAAACACGGTTTCGATGAGGATCTCCTAAGATACGAATCCTGGGATCATCATGGGCATAATGACACGATACTATCGTATCCCTACTTTGGCAATCGACTGGCAGAGCTCTACGAGGAATTGCAAAATCCAAAACCGCGAACTAGATTGGAGAACTGGTTCGAGCGAAAGAGCGGTGCTCGATACATGCTGATGGCAACAATGATCGGAGTCTTCATCGCGGTAATCATCGGAATCCTTGGCCTCGGAATCTCGGGTTTCCAGGCTTACGTGTCGTACCAGCAGTGGAAGCATCCTGTAAAGGGTGCATGAATGGAGACGTATGTTTCGAACGTGGAACAGGCGGTGACGGGTGCGTAGAGACTTTCCCCGATGGATTTCGGTGATGGCACGATGCCGAAAGACAGAGAAGAGAAATGGGATGGTGGGGAAAAATGGGTGGCAGGGAGGAACAAGCGAGATGGCAGCCGCGCCCGCGCACGCGACGCGGCTCCTCGAGATAGCACGAACATCGTACTACTTACGAATCGCGCACGACAACGACTCACATACTGCATGCATCAGGCAGCAGTGCGTACGATACTTTCGTTGAGTGACAAGTATACTGAGTAGCTTCTATCTTTTTATCCTGACTCGGGAGCCGGTCGGGACCCAATGCTATGACAGTTCCGCGAAACGACCGAGGACCATCAGATGTATAGTCATCCTCATTTTACGAATTGTCGGTCAATGACAAATGTCACAGTGTTGCCAGAAATCCGGTTTGACTTTGTTGAAACTTCCTCAATCATGCGAGGTATCACTGATCAGCTCTTGGCCATCACATCTGGGCATCACCAAAGACACGAAGCCGGTTTCCTACGGTACTCTGTAGGGCTAGGTACGGTACTTTGTGAAAAGAAACTCTTCGTATTCGTCTCCACGATGCCCGTTAAAGCAAGATGTTTCATGGCGATCTCAATAGAGGAATGCAAAGTCCCGAAGCAGCGTCGGAGTCCCCATTACTCGCCGGCTTCGTATCGCACCCTCGAGTCGCACTCCAGCTCTATGCAACGCAAACTTCCATATCCATAGGCGGGATAAAGATCCGACGAATGGGAAGTCTACCCACAAAGGTGACTCGCAGCGATGCGCCGGCACGAACAATTTACGTCTCAACTGCCATTGCCAAGCACTAGCACATAGGCGTCCAACTCCTCCCTTCCAACAACCCGCGCCATCTTCCCTCAATGTATATACATTTATCCGTCCAAAGGATCAAGATCTTGCTCGGATCTATTCCAAGCCACCCCGTCCTGCACAGCATTCTCGCACAGAATGCCTGGTTCAGTAATCCCTTTGTTAACCCACAATGGCCCTTGCTGCTCGCTTCCAAGGTTCGCTACTGATTGGCCCGGCTACCGCAGCTCGCGAATCGAGATCCTTTCATCGATGTGCAATGCAGATAATGATAACGGCAGACGGGGCGTTGCGGCACCGGCTAGTCGAGATGTGATAGCGATGATGTGATGATGGTTGTTGTTCATTAACGGAGGGTTCCCCGGCTAGCTGGGTTGGACTGCGCAGCGGCATGTGATGTTATGCCGTGTCTTTTAGCGTAGGAATGCGGCGTAGTGATGATTTTGTGATCATTCTTGAGGTGAGAATTCCATGTTCGGGTCGTTAAGAAGTCGATGTCTAGGATAGCCATGTAGTTATCGTGTTTCGAGGTTAGGTTTGCAGGAATAGTCGTACGATTGCGCAGCCCAAGCCGAACCGTTGAGAACAACGTATGATAATGCACCGGGTGGATGCATGCGATTTGTTGAGTGAGGTCATTGAAGCACAGTGTTGGATAATGTTATTGATTTATTTGATTCGTCGCGCGTATCCGCAGTGTTTAGGGTTAAGTGGTTGCTACTATGGAGCACTAGCTACATGCATCGGGTTATAGTTGTACAAGGGTATGGCGGTAATAGAGAAGCAGAACAACGCGAACAAGAAGAGATTCATGCAATGCAGTGCGACTAGGTATCGTAGACGACCATGCGGAATAGAGGAAATAAGGTGCTTTTGGTATTAGAGCCACCACAAGAGACAGAATGAATGAAACACGTATACAGAATTCCAGTAACATAAACAAGGAGAGCGAAAGATCCAACTCCGACTGTATCCATAAGGAAAGTGGGTAACCAGTTACCGCGGGGTGCCAACATGCAGGTATTGAACAAATACCGCCTTCGCCAAAGGAAATGTCGCTAAGGGGGTATCGCAACCAAATCATCCTCCATGAATGTCTCGTATATGCTCTGTAGATCGTGGGTATATCTCGGTAAATGTGTGAAATGATGCAATGCGACGGCACCCTAATAACCATGGGGCGCGTTAGATGTGTACTTTTGCTCGGGGGCGTACTTCTGGTCCGTCACGTAATAAGAGTGAGGATGGGGAGCCGCAGGGAATTGCGGCGCGTTGAATGGCTGCACGGCTACAGGCGCTGAAGCCCTCCTTTGTTGGTCGGGTTGCGATCCGGGGACCTGAGCGTGATGAGGACCGACTGGCGAGTCTTGGGAGGGCAAGGCATGAGCGTCGAAGCCCGCGGACTGAGGCAGAGCGTACGGAGCTGGTTGCGGCGTCTGGTATGCCGAGGTGGGCTGAGTGTACGAGGTCGCTGATGTGGCCGACGGAGGGTCGAAAGAGTAGTGACGCGCAGACTGTGGTTGCGGCGCGTAGTGCGAGGATGGAGCAGCGTGTGAGGAGTACTGAGAGCTTGCGGAATGTGGGGAAGAATATTGCTGGGGAGATGGCGGATGCGTGTAGTGCTGCGACGGAGGCTGCTGGACGGAGTATGGATGTGCCGGTTGGTGGGCCGAGAATGGAGGCGCGGCATAATGTTGGGGGCTGTGGTGGCTAGAGCCATACTGGGACACCTGAGGCCCATGCCAGTAGTCGGGAACTGTTAGGTGGAGAGGAGCATGTGTCTGGAGCTGGCCCTGTGCGCCGATTGACTGGGTAACAGCTCCAATAACGTGGTGCTGGACATGGCTGGGCTGGATGTGGTGTGGGTAGCCAGCTACCAGGGGCATGTCTTTGCTCTCTTCATCTTCAAGGCTGACCTTCCAGCCATTCAGAAGCTCCGGTCTTGGCTGGATGTCGGCTAGCTTTGGGTCCTGGAATGGTCGCTTCAACTTCCCGCTGACGACGTCCTCGAGACTGTAGTAGGAGATGACGTGGTGGTGGGTACCCTGGTACTTGACTGAGATAGTCTTCTTCATCAGACCGCCCTCCTTGAACTCATAGCTGTCGATGAGGGAGCCACAGAATCGTCGCTGTTGGTCGGGCGTCAAGCTTTGGGCGAAGTTGGCGTAAACCTTGTTCATGGAGTCGACATCGCCTGGCAGGGACGCGTCGAAGGCTGAGGTCTCGTATTCGTCCTCGGAGTTCTCCAACACTTCACCAGTCTTGGACCTCATTGGGCCGTTGTTCTCCTTGCGCTTCCTCTTGGTACCGCACGATGGGTTGAGGGCCGACTTCTTCTCTTCAGGCTTCAAAGCTCGCACCAGCTGGCGATATATGAGGCAGTTGTTCATCACCCGACTTGGGGACCAGTGCACAGCATCGGTCCATCGTTTGATACCGGAAGCGTTCTCCTCGTACACCAAGACGGTTCCAGAAGTGAGCATCTCTGCGCGTTCCTTATCATGCGGCCTGCGGCTGATATGGCTGAGACGGCCTTGAAGTGCAGCCTCCACAACGGTCATGGCATCTTTGGTGGTATCGAGGAATCCCTGCCACGTTGGCTTGAAAGCCGGCTGTGCTTTGACCATGTTACCTGTGACCTGGGGCCTTGGTGGTGGTGGTGTGCTAGTTGCGGTCGAGAGGACGCGAGATGTAGCGATAGACTGATTGCGAGATGGTTGACGAACTTGCTGTTGCATCGAGGGTGTGAAGCTGGCGTACATGGAAGGATCGAACATATTCGAGTACGCAGGTTGTTGAGCGGTCGGTTGTTGAGGCCAGTTCCACGAATCTGTGTCCCCATAGCCCTCCACCTTTTGCACGCCACCTAGGGACATATCATGTCCAAAGGGAGGCATCGTCAGAGTCGATGCCCGGATACCTTGCAACATGGGGAAAAGTAGTCTTGGATAGTTTCGACTCCGTCAATGGATTGGCTTATTGAAGCTGGTCCGGAAAATAGAAGCTGGTGAAGTACTTATAACAGCAAAATCATCCGCTGTAGCTGGTTAGCGCATGGAATCAAGCTCGATAGAACAAGAACTTACCAGTGTCAATGTTGCAATAAACGAGTGTTGTCGAGAGTAGATGTGCGAACGGTATTGATGATGTTGGATGGGCGGGATGAAAGGCGGGGCAGGTGCGTTGACGATGCAGATGGATAGCTGTGCCGACTGCAGTCTGTGATCTCGCTTACAGAGAGGAGAATTATGCGTTGGTCGTTATGATGGGTTGCAGCGGGAGTGGAGGAACTGTATAAAGGGTCAGAAATTGTTTGGATAGTCTCCAAGCCACATGGTGGTAGAGGGGCGGGACTGTGCACGTACTGGCGCTGCAGATGCAAACAACGATACGGAGAATGTAGCTCGCCGACAGGAGGTACCAGAGAGTGGTCCAGGGAACGGGTACAACTATGTATAATTGGGGGTTAATATCGATGCGTCGGCGAATTGCGAAGCAACCAGGATGTTAGGGTAGGCAGGCCCTGGGACGATAATAGGGAGTGGAGGTAATAGTAGCAACGGCGGCATCAGCCAGCGGACATGGACATGGCTCCTTGGGATTTGACGCTATCCAGCCTATGACAGCTAGGATGGGCTGTCGGAGATAATTGGCGACTCCTGGCAATGACTCTGATGGATGGGGCAGGTCAAGCGTGAGGGAATATGCACGACTTGCGACAGAGCACGAAGGCAATACGTCGTGATGGAGTGCCTGGGAGGGAAACGCTTGTCTCCGGCGGCCATGACACACTGCGAGACTGGCCGCTAGGAAGGCTTTACCTGGTTAGGATGGCAGACAGTTGATGGCCACAGTAGCGCAGCGATCGCCCCCTGCCTCGCGCACTGCTAGGCCCTGGACGGAGACACTGGACATGTGAGGCAGTCCTGCTGGGGATGTTCGCCTCCAGCCATCCGCCAGTTCGTGGGTCTGGCCCATGAGACGATCAACGCACACAAGCAGCCTTCCCTGCGCCCACTCCACCGCCGCCCACCGCACCATTGCCAGCTAAACTAGTGCGCCATGACTCCGCAGCTGCCAGGGCCTGACGTTAGGACAGCGTAAGCTTCATGTTCCTGGACGGCGGCCGCTGGTGAGGCAGCACGCGAAACTCTTTTCATCCCGCAACGTCCTGGACCCAGAAACGGCCGTCCGAATGCATTGAGGAGGAGTATCGGGTCAGCATGAGCAATGCGGGCCTTCCGCGTGGCTTCAGCAGGCCCGAAGTCGGTCGGATGCTGAGGAAGCGGTGCGGAGATGGCCAAGAGAGCAGGATGCAGCCGGAACAAGGCACAGCGCAGACGTCCAGCATGGCGACTGGGATGCGATTATGCGAATCCGAAAGAGACTAAGCGTCATGAGCAGAGTGGCCAAGGACCACGCACACTGGTCTAATCATCGCGGATCCGGGACGGTGCGCTATGTTTCACACGGTCGCGTCTGCTCTGTGGCCCTGCCCAGCAGCCCCAGCTGTTGTCGACCAACCCCTACATCAAAGGTTCGCTGCGACCATGCAAACGTCAACGCCGCACCACCGTCGGTTGGGGTACCCAGGGCGATGAAAAATCTCCCGAGAATTGCGCATCTCCGCGCGCGTTGCGTTGGGTATGGCTCAGTCGTCGCACATTCGCCTTGCGTCCGCGAAGGGCATCGCTTGGTCAAGTGACGACCGAACGCGGCCTAGCGTGCACGTGCCGGGCTGCTGTCCTTCCCCTCATCCTGGAGAGAATCATGCACGCCCATCACACTCCATCTGAAAAATTGCACCGCTCAGCACGCCGTGACCTGCGAACTTCTCCAATAGTCTGTGTGAGATGCGTCTACCGTAAGCCTGAGATTTGCAGCTATGTTTTCGTCCAGACCAGCACCCACCGTGGAGTTGTGGGGTCACGGCTTCCGCTGCCACCCATTCATACGCCTCAGAATCCGCTGCTTCGACTGCGATGCGATGCGACTGCATTTGGAGACGTCTTCAGGCGGTTTGACGCGGGGCTGGCAATGACGACAATGCAGCCGATACGTGACGACCAAGCGGGTCCTGGTGCAGTCGCAGCAACAGAACTGCATAGCCTACTGCAGAAGCACCTCGGTGACTGACGCGCTATCCTTGCCCTGAGGGCCAGGGATAGAGCCGCGTCTGCTCTCCCCAGACGTGCGCTTCAGCCTTGATCGTCCCTTGCAAGCTCACCAGGTGAGTTATCATCTAGTCAGGAACGTCATCTATAGCCGATGATGTGCGGTGTGCCGATTAGCCAGACACTGGACGGCGCTATCAATTCCGGTCCGCAGCCAGGCTTGTGAGGCGCGAGTCAGTGCTGTCCTGCAAGTCACGCACTTCGCCCTTTTCGGCCGGGCGGCATTGCAGATATCATCCTCGTTTGGTTAGGGTGGGCATCACTTGTCTCCGTGCGTTAGCATCGCTCTCGTTGGAGGCTTGCTGACACCGCGCCTGACAGCAACCAGGTTTCAACGGCTATCGCTAGATGCTAGGAGGTCGCATTGAGAAGACGACTGCATTCTGGCCACGTCCGAGAGGAATCGACTAGACATGTGCTAGCTGTCCGCTGGCCTCCAGTGTCTATCACCGACAATTGATAGCTGGGGGACGCATGTTCGCCAATTGTGGCGCGCCCCTCCAGCGCATTGCTCAGACTGGGAACATCGTTGCTTTGCAAGCTCTTAAACAAAGCAAATATAGGTCCCGGACATATATACAACCAGCATCGACTCAGGCCGCACGTTCGCAGTCGGTCGTTGATCAGTGAGTCCACTCTCAACCTGGAATCAGGTCATCAGGTTATCGCAGACTGTACTAACCTAGTCCTCCTTGTCCTGTTCGCGTTTCAATCGCAATAGCGCTGACCTGGATTAGTTTTTTTACTCTCCAACACACGTGCTCATTCGTGTCGTTATGGTCTGATTTTCTCGCAACGAGACCTATCGCGCCCACTGCTAACCGCGCTATTCTTACTGCTATGACCAGAAGTTCAGCTGCGCCCACGAATCGTCAAGTCAGGACAAGACATGTACCTTGTCGCTTTCGAAGCAGGCTCTTGTGGATAGCTCATTGAGTCTGCGCCAGCGTCTCGCCTGCCCCGGATTGTTCCCGAGGCGCAGGTGGCAGCGAGTGTGACTTCAGGTGCGCGGGTAGGCGAAAGTCGGCTACGATCAGCACAAGTTGGATGATGTGATGTCTTTGCACATCAACCGCGACGCGCTAAACACACAGCAGGGTCTTGTTGCGTACGGTACGATCACGGCTCAGTCGCAAATACCGCATCGATCCTACTCTTGGAGTGGACACGATGACTGCGATGGTGCTATGTAACATTCTGCAGCATCTGCTCGACCATCACACCGACGCGCAAATGCACAGCGGCGTCACGATAATCCTTCCATGTAGCCTGTATCACGTGTCGATATCAGCCTCGGTTTTCATCGCCCGTTCCGGAACCGAACGGCGTCGCGGTTGGAAAGGAAGAAGCGACTCAACGTCTCCTTGTCGCGAACGCCAACTTGAGTCAGCATGCTCAAAGTCCAGATCCTGTTTCGTCAACGTTGAGAAAGCCGGCATGCCTTCGACCTGGGAGAGACTCCATGACGATCAAGCCCTCCCGGCGTGCAGTCTACCTAGGATCACCCCCGACATGTTCTATTGACTGATAGTGTACCTTGGCGCTATCCGCGGCGAGATCCACCCTCAGCATCCATTTACTCCTCGTGTTGGGCATTTTCGCAGGTCGGCAAGCTCCATTAGACCTACTCCCATACTGCACAGGTGCGCAAATGGGTGCACATGACGGGGATGATCTACACCGGAAGATGAGGTCCCTGGACGATCCTGGAGATCCGGATCGTACGGATATTTCCTGCTAGCAATGCGCTAAGCGGCTATCTTCCGCGGAGCGCAACGAGTGCGAACATCGTGTGCGGCGAACTCCTCCTCAGGGACCAGAGGGAAAGCTTGTTTCGGGGCTACCTCGGCCAATGTCGAGTCCTCATTTGTCAAGCGTCGTGGAGGGGTCCGGCCCGCGCAGCTGTAGTCCAAAATGTAAGTGCGGGCGCCACGTGAACTTGGTTGCACACCCAACCTGCAGTTTTATTCTCCTGAGATTAACTCCAGCGCAGGATTTATTCGCCCCGTTGCAGTAGCATCCGGAGCATTAATCGATGTTTCATCCATGACCCTGCCGGGGCGCTGTAGGCAGATGCTCGAGCGGACGGCACCCACGACTATCGACTCGCCGGACTTGTAACTAAGGACATCGTCTGTTGCACAGTTTCGTGGCACCTGACATTCCCGTAACTCCCGCTGTTGGCTTCATACGACGTTACCTGTCTCGTCGCTTGCACCTCGGCACAACATCCAGGAACATCACTTCACCCATCATGCGTCACAAACGGCGGCGCTGTTTCTTTATCGTGTGGCTTCAAGCACGCCGTCGGTACCCTTAAACATCACGGCTTTCATCCGCCATGGCGTATTGCGATTGGCCAGCTAGCAGCTAGCACATCAATAGATCGTCTAACATTGCCGTAGAACAACGCCACCACACACCGTCAGTTTTCGATTGTGCTGTCAAGTTGGGCCAAGATATGGGCTTGCCAAAGTTGCCCGGGAGGTCATACTGTAACCTCAACTGAGAAAGCACCCTCACCCTGTCAATGACTCAACCATGCCTGAGGGCTGGACTTTCTCTCAGCGGCGCCTGCAACGTCACCGTCTAGTTACCTCATACCTTCTGGACCTACTGGAGGCGACTAGCCATGTGCTACGTTCTCGTGTTCAACAGTTTCACTAACCGGCTGTATCCTTAACTTTGTCGCCCTGATGTTCAGCCTCGTGGTTTTTGAACGAATGAGCTCCGGCGGGGCTATAATCCGAATGTTGAATTAATCCTATTCGCACAATGGACTCTCGATTATCGACGAAATTTCCTGCAGTATGGTACGACTTTGCACCAGCACTGTTTCAGCCCACTGCCAGTTGGTAGCCGCATTGAATTGCATGCTCCACTGTCTCTAACGTCGAACCAGACTCGTGTGCTGCAAGTGCAATACATTGCGGAATGACGTGCGTTAGAGACCTTCGTGTAGCAGGATAGACGAATCCACTCAACAAGATCGGAGACATCTGCCAAACCCGGCGAATTCTCGAGACAGACATCAAGTCTGCATTCGTACGTACAAGCGCGGCAAGATCACGCACTTGAGCTGTCAGCTTTTCACTACTGTACTATGACCGTTGCTTCACTACTGCTCCGCCGTTGAAGATGTCGGCCTAGACTAGGTAGCCCAGGAACATGCTCTTCTGACGAAGTTTGTTCAGCCACCAGCCCACAGCCCCTCCAAAAAAGTGAGCTCGTCACAGACGTTCGCTCACGCCCGCACCGCAAACGCAAGGGACACGCTGTTTCACCAGGCGGGCCACTCCGTATTCAAAAATCCTTCAGGGCATCTAGACATGGATCCGCGAGGTCTTCCCGACTACCTCTACTCCAAGGCCCTTATGCGGCTGACGTTGTGCGCGCGGATCAAGAGACAGCTTTAGCGGGTCTTTCCGCCCTGGATGCTCATCACGGTCTCACCACGTTCATCCGTGTATTTCTTCATGTTGGTTTGGACTAACTAGGAAACTTGGTTGTTTCAGACATCTTTGCCACGTGGGATGAAGGTGGAAATTGCGGGGAGCTGGGTCGGACAGAGCGAAACTGACTCATTCAGCAATGACATCCACACACTTCCAGCGGAGCAGTTGGCCGATGACGATGGTAGTCTGCTACCGATCATTTTCGGCTTGGCGGAAGACGAAGAACATCCGATTCGGACGACTGTGGTGCGGTACTAAGCTACAACGCCACCACGAATCTCGATGACAGCCCTAGAATCTAGGCACGCTACATCGTATTATGCAACACCAAGCTGCACCGCTCACGATGTGTCGATATGGGGAAACATCCGCGAGCTGCACGGCAATACCCTCTCGCATATACACACCAATCAGGAAGCTGCCAGCAATCTTATCTCCACGAAGCTCTATTCTGTCCTCTCGATCGCTGCAAGGGGTCTGGTCCGGTAGGTTTGATCGAAGCCGAAAGTTTGACCACTGCAGGCATTGCATGATCGAACACTTCGGTGCGGACCGTTTGTCTGGACAGGACATCCGCAAGTTACGTGTCAACCTTACCACCCACCATGCTGCACAGCTCGCAATCCTGCAGGTAATTAAAGTCTTTAATGATGCCATGATGATCACTACGCAACATTTAGCGGCGCCGTTGGTCTGCTCTTTGAAACAACTCCGATGCTGCAAGATGTGCAGGAGCGATCTGGGCACCTAGATGAGAGAGCTGGATATCGATACCCTGCGCGTGCGTCTTCCCCAACGAAACGCTTGCAGAAATGATTGGGCACCAGTGCGACATACCATCAGATACCCCATTGCCTCTTGGAGTAATGCCGGGACATCCTCATCTCCCATTCCAAGCTTGTGGATGCCCCAATGTGGTCGAGCAAACAACGAGCATCCTTACATATCATGCCCAACAACGCCCAACAGGGCCAGCACGTTGGAACTTGTTGAGAAGAGTCACAAAACCGGTTGCAGTCGTGAGGGGTGGCACCCGCACTGGTTGTTTAGGGCTGACTGTGTAGCACTCGTTTCGTTCATGATCAGCAGATAAACGGTTGCTGATCTCGCCGAGAGAAGGACCGAAGAAGCCGTTGGATTGACATGGGGAGGCTTCGCGCCGTCCACGGTTTTTTGGCTTATCTCGGGGGATCTGTGACTGGGGTTTTGCAAGATTGTCTCTGGTCGCGATCTCTGCGGTGTTACTTTTTGGGGTAATGGCGCTGTTGGAGCTCGCACATAGCACGCAATCGGGATGTTGTGGTCAGTCGGTCAATACAGGGGATGTGGCAATCAATAGTGATGCTGAATGCGGGTGCATGGAGCAGTGCTTGAGCCGCGTCGTTCTTTGCTGGGTTGAGCGGCTCCAGCTGCACTGAATGGCTGACGAACCCCGCAAGGGAATGCGCGTTCGCTCTTGCAGGCGCTGGACGCGCACTGCAACGTCTCCCAGGAAGCTGCCTTCGCAATGTGGCATCCATTTGCCCGCGATAGCGTAGTCCCTTTGGGAGTTCCGTTCCTCTGGAGCCTCATTCTTTTTCGAACCGCTCTCCTCCGTTGGCATGCTAACTGCCGTGTTCGCCCAAAGTCTGACATAAGATCAATGTGAGCCTGATCAGTGCACGTGGGAGGCAATCGCCCCTTTTCTCATCCCTTTCACTGTGCAGTGCGAGGTTGGGTACGTGTAGCTGCAAGAGACGTAATGTAGGTGTAGTGATAGTGGATAAACGGCAAGTAACGAATGTTGTTAAAAATACACATTGCCACCCAGTACCATGAACGTGGGTATTACCATGGCGAAGGCACATTCGAGCCTTCGCCCAAGACGGTGCTTGAAGCGATGGATACGCTTCCTGGCCTTCCCAGCATTTTGCCATGTGCTTCCAGGAGCTTCTCATGACAGAAGCCGATGATCTTCTGTCGAAACTCAGGGTTGTAATGTGTGCACAACTCATAGTGATCGCAGTCAGCCACCATCATCTGTTCGTTTGGCAAGCCAATCTTGGCTAACTCGTAGGTAACAATCTATAGTATGTGTTAGAATCGTGTATGGCGAAGAGCAGTATTTCGTAGTAGCATATGTAATCTGTTCATGACATACCACGTATTTCTCTGGTCTCCATCTACGCCCAAGCAACTTGGTCTCTTCCACGCGCATTGCCTTGCTCTCTCGACCATCCCAGATTGACAAGATGGGCAAGTTCGGAAGGAACTCGCGGATATACTTCTCGAATTCGCTGGAGAGTGAGCAAACATATCTCGTTTGGAGTTCCAGATCCATGAGCTTCCTGTCGATGGTTTTTGACCTTCTGGATGTAGGCGGTCTTGTGATGATACCCAGGATATTCTCATGATCTGCCTTGTTTTCGTCTGTAGGATGGGGTGTTCCAAGAAAGATGATTCCGACTGTATTGTTGACGAGATCCTTATGCCACTGGGCCGGGAAGCTTCGGAGCTCAGGGCTACTAGACTTCCAGAAGAACTGGTCTTCGTCAGCTTTGTCCCTTCTTGTTCTGTGGTTCAATAGACTCACATCTTTTATGAAGATACCTCCGATACCGTGGCCTAGAAAAACCATGGGTAGGGACGTTGTCTGCAACTTGTATTAGATATATAGCTGACTTGGGTAATATGGCTACTTACGTTAGTCTGCTCGCGATATTCATGGAGCTGCTGCATCATCGTGTGTGAACTGTCCCTTACTTGGTTCCAGCGATTGAAATCCTTTCCATTGACTGGTAAGCCCTGATCAAGTTCAAGGACTTGGATGTTCATGTAGTGCTTGGTGAGGTCGCGCACAAGTGGCTCATCGTGGAAGCCGTCTCTACTCCAGATGTCGGCGGGAGGATCACCCAAGCCTGGTACGACAACGACACTATACTAATGTCAACGCAAAGTTACTCTCATCAGATGGTTTACTTACTATGCATCGGGCTCCAGCGTATGCATAAGGTCGCTTGGTAGTTCGAGAGGCCTGAGCGTGCAGCCTTTCTCACGAACGATGGAAGAATCTTTTGACCACGCCGGACTCATGGGGCTGGCACTGGCACTGTCTAGAGACAGCTGAGAAAATGGCATCGCCCTAGTCCAATGGCCGCTAGGCGCCCTTGGGGAGGTGTCCGATATTGACTGTGATGGTGATGCCTCTGATAGGGTTGTACTAGGTGAAAGGGTAAAGTCGTCGGCTGTTATCGGCCTATCAAAATACTCTTCAGTCTCTTGCAGAGAGTCTGTACTGCCTATATCGGAGCGTAGTGTTGCTGATCTCGTCGCATATGGTGGTGTCGTGCTGCCAGATCGGCGCTCTTCTTGCGAACTTCTGTGACTCTTCACACTTTCCACTGTTGCTGCGAGTGTTGAGCTATTGATCTGGTTCAATGTCGACCCACCGAGTGATTCCTGCGATTGTGAAGACGCCTTCTGTACCGTGCGGTCAGTCGGTAGGTCGAAAGTAGATGAGTCGTTGGCAAGTGGTGACGGTCGTTCTACTAGTGTCGTAAGACCAAGAGCATTTCCATGTGAGTCTAGATCTGTAGCCTCGACATTGCGCCGTGAGAATGTGGAAAGCCTTTCTTTAGCCACAGTTTTGACAGAGTCGAAGGCTTTTATCATTATAGTAGAACGCTCCGCATCACCCCAGGCCAGAGATGCCGTAGTCGCGGCATTAGACAATGTCTGCTGGGCTCTGTTGAAGAGATAACTGGTCCTGTTCTGGTCTTTCTCAGACAGTATAGAGGCTGGCCTATGTGATGTGAGCATGTTGATCTTCTGGAAGGGGATGATAGCTGTTCTCTTACCTCAACGATTCGATCGACTCTCTAGCCTTTTGTGCTTTGAGCCAGGGATCTTCAAGAGCTTCGTCTGCGTTGGGGCGATTCTCAGGGATGACTTGCAACAGTCTCTCAAGTGCATCGCATCCTTTCCGTGAAATGCTTTGCGCTTGTAATATGTGATAAGGAAAAGGCGTTTTGCCCTCGACGTACGATCCCAAATCTTTTTCGAAAGGCTCGCTGCCAGTAAGAGCTTGGAAAACCAGTGCGCCCAAAGCCCATATATCTACGGCATTCGTGTATGATTTGCGTCCAAGGAGATCCTCACAGCTGACCCAACCTTTTCTTATCAGGATTTCGGGTGCCATAAAGCCTTCCGTGCCAGTAAATGTCTTGAGCGACGCGGCGTCTTGCATACGTTTGCTGACTCCAAAATCGCCAAGCTTGACCCACCAGTTAGGACCGCACTCTTTTATCAGCACATTTTGTGGCTTCAGATCACGATGAGCGAACTCATTGTCGTGCATACTCTTGAGTCCGACTAGTATTTGATGGGCGATGCATTGGGCTTCGTGCTCTGGTAGCGGGCCGAACTTGTCAAGATAGCGGCCTAGATCGCCATGGGGAAAATATTCCATCGGGATGTATACGTTTTCGTCATCATCATACCATCCGAGCGACTTGACGAACGAGGAACTGAACTATATTCATGGGTGCGTCAGCCCTGCCTAATCCGATGGGTCATGGTTGGGACCGAATGAAAGAATACTCACCTTCTCCTGAGAGAACTTCGCTATCGCATGCAGTTCAGGCTTGTAGTCCACTTTAGGCCCCTTCTTGATTATCTTGACGGCTCGTCTCTTTGAGTCACTGTCGCCGCCGGCTCCTACCAGCTTCTGCAGCCAAACGGTACCGAACGATCCCTGGCCGAGTTGTTCGGTCTGCTCCCACTTCTCCTTCTTGTTATTTTTCCCGAGAAGAGGAGTCGTATCCGGTGTCCGAACATGATGGATCGTGAAACCTTTCTTGAAGATTGTGTCCAGTTTGGAATCGGCCACTAACTCCGGCACTATCTCCATAGCTCCGACATCCATGGAAAGTGGGGCAGTCAAAGGGGAAGTAGCGAAGGTCTTGGAAGAACTAGACACAACACACAACACACGACAAAACCGGTATACGAGCAGCGCTGGAGTTATGCTGCGTGCGAGAGGTGAGAGGGGTGTGATGTATTTCGGAAGCAGCAGCAGCGTCATGATCCAACCCCAGCCTACCCCGCCGATGTACCCAGGTGGCACGGCAGGCACTGCCTATTCGCCCCCCAATTGCGCATAGATGGTATAGATCGACCCTGTACCTCTTCTCGTATGTATATTAACCAGCCTTGCGCCGTCATACACAGCCTGTTCTCTGTCTATTTGCAGCTTTGTCGGCCCCTCACTCTCAGCCACTGACGATTATCGCTACCCGTTCCGTCTGATCCTTGACAATACCCCTCCAATCTAGGCATTCCCTTTGCCCCGTACCCTGCAGTGCATCTGCTGTTACTCGCTCCTTTCTGTCACTGTTCTTTGTTGATTGCGACCCTCAAGTCGTCTCACGACAGTCTTGCAAGACTTCGCAATGTCGGTTGAAGTGGCCCTGGCAGTAGTCGCGACTGTTGACCTAGCAATAAAGTGAGTGCCTCACGTTCAATTTACCCTCCTACTAAAACTTGTCTCAGATATGGCGAACGCCTTGTCGACCTATACAAGAGCTACCGAAATGCTTCGGACGAGATCAAGGAGCGGGTGCTATTGATGAGCAACAGCTGGTTCCGAATACAAACCCAACTCCGATATCTCGAAAGCATCAAGACTATACAGAGTGAACAGTTCAAGATCATGCAAGATCAGACGCTCAGAGTGCTGCTGATCAAGTTGGAGGCTGCGGAGGGCGAAGCGCAAAAGCTTGAGAAGAAGCGAGACACCGCCACCACCACTAAAAAGGCCGATGCTACGACGAAGGAGACGAAATATCATGATTGGAAGTATCCTTTCGTCAAAAAGAGCCTCGACGCCGCCATAACCGAACTGCAAAAGTGGCAGCAGGCTTTTGATCCATCCTGGTATCTAGCCCTGATGATGTCTAACCGGCTGATAGACAACAATTTGCAGGATTTCTTCAAGAGCGATTCTGAGCTGCCACCAGTTGATCGCAATGTCATTTATTCTGCGATAGGAGTTCGCGAATCACTCAAACCGGAATCAGGCACCGGAGAGAAGAAGAAGGTGTTTCTACCAGACAACGCGACTTCGGGCTTTGTGCGCACGCCAATCTCATACTCAACATCATCCTTAGGTCAAACGCCAGACAAAAGCCAAACCTTCGTTTTAGACTCCGTCCCAAGTCAACAAGGCATCAAGCCCGACATTCAAGTCGCAGACGTACGCGATCTCGCTCGCAAACTCAATGGAGCAGACGCGCTTTCATTTGGCCTGCTCAGATGTTTTGGTGTCGCCAAGGTATGCAGTGATAGAAGAACGACTACGGCTTACGATTTCGTGTTCTATATCCCGTCCTCGGTGCGATCACCACAGAGTCTCCGCAACATATTGATCGAAGCAAAACCCAACGTCAGTCTCAGCACGCGCTTTCGCCTCGCACTTCAGCTCGCACGATCTGTTACCTTTGTCCACACTTACAAATTCGTGCACAAAGGCATCAGACCCGAAACAATCCTAGTCTTCGATGCTGAGAAGTCTGAGTACGCGCACTCATTCTTGGTTGGTTTCGAGAAATTCCGCGCTGCGGACGGAAGAACTGTGATGGCCGGCGACGCCGCCTGGGAGAAAGACTTGTACCGCCACCCGGAGCGACAAGGCTTGAGACCAGAGAGCGAATACACGATGCAGCATGATATCTATAGCCTCGGTGTGTGCTTGCTGGAGATAGGCATGTGGCGCACGCTCGTCACGTACAACAGCACGAATGAAGCGAACCCATCGCAACTCTTGCCGCCGCCGGGCTATACCGAGAAGAAGGAAGTGACCAAAGCTGCATCACTCAAGGAAACGCTCGTCGAAATTGCGCAGCGCGAATTACCAAGCTGCATGGGCGACAAGTATACGGATATTGTCGTGACCTGTCTGACATGTTTGGACGAAGACAATCCCGAATTTGGCGACAAGACCCAGTTCCAAGATGAAGACGGCATAACTATCGGGGTGCGCTATATCCAAAAGGTTAGCAACGAGCCTCACAACTTTGATACAATGCTAATGAGTCTGCCAGATCTTGCTTGGATTGAGTAATATCTCAGTCTAGATGACCAGGCAACGCGATCTTGCAGTCAAAACAAATACGATTCCAATTCACCGGCAATGGTTGGAAAGAGACATACAGGTGAATACACTGTAGCGCAGAATAGGAGCAACGTGATCTATATAAGCACTTCTCTCGTGTTGAACCTGCGAGCTGAAGTAGTATCTCGTGTCGAACGCATAGGCTCTTCGGCACTCCACGGCTGCCTTCTCTCCACGTGCTTCGCAGTTTGATCACTCAGTAAATTATCACTGCCCCTCAGAAGCCTATCGTCGCTGCCGCTACATGGTATTGCAGTGAACCGCAAGACGACGAGCCGCACACATGCTTCCCACGATTTGATGTCCTTCCGCATACTTCCTCACCTTTAACAACCTACTCATCTTGTACGACTTCCGCGATCTTCGCGACTTCCACCACTCAGACGCAACATAAACTCTCGAACCCGTCTTGTCGCCATCACAATAAAAACATTAAACAGGAATAACGTGCATGTACTACAGCCATGCAAATGACAAATACAACCCATCACATCATCACACCATCATACACTACATACAACGGACACAGCGCCCCAGTCACAGGTCCAAAGGACTGCTCAACCAAATCCCGCTTCTGGCTATCCAGTGCTACCGCGATGAGCGTTTCACTACGACCTATCGCATCACATCGCTGCTCGCAAGCATCACTACCGACATCACATCATCGTAGACACCACTCCTCCCCACACATTACACAAGATAATAAAGCACCTCATAACAAATCTTTCACATCTCTCACTCCCACCATACGGTGCCTTTTCCATTTCCATTTAATTCTCCACCAACCATACGCCCATAGGGTATCATGACTCCATACCCAGTCCATGTCCATGCTAATCCACAACCATGCCATGCTTGTTTGAAGAAAAGAACCCAAGAAACGCCCTCGCTATGCATACAAAATCCTTATATGATACACTTCTTCCTCCTCCTCCAAACTCGATCCCCAACTGCGAGAACTGCGACCTCCATGATCGCAGTATTCGTGTGACGCGTCGGTTCAATAGTTAAGGCAAGGCCAAGGTGCGGGTACGGAAGGATCAGACGACTAATCCGACAATTCAATTGCATCGTCTTCCGTCGCGCCTGGTTTGCCGTTCGCACCGGGATCAGCCGCACCACCGCCGCCTTCGTCACTACCATTCTCACTACCGTCTTCTTCATCTTCGTCTTCGTCCTCGTCCTCCTCATCGAAAGACTCTGCGTCCTCATCTTCTTCAATCTCGTCTTCCTCATCGAGATCAGAGTCCTGGTCGTAATCGAGCAGTTCCTCGTCGTCGCCGTCCTGCATCTCAGAGTCTGCGTCTTGGTCTTCTGCGTCTCGGTCGTAGTACTGTTCCTGTTGCTCCTGCTGCTGATGTTGCTGGTAGGGTGCAGCCTGGGAAGGAGTAAACTGGGCTTCGGGATAAGATGATGTAGTGCCGAAGTGGTTGTAAGACTGGACGTCCTCGTCGTTGTCGGTCATGATGGCGTGCTCGTCCTGAGCATCGACATCGATGACGTGTGCGCCGTTTATTGATGCAAAATCGCTAGTGAACTGGTCTTGCTTGTAGCTCATCGGCTGGGATGAAGTCCGCTGGACGAAGGAAAGCTGCGTGGGTATCGGTGATGAGATATCCAGTGGCTCTGTGCTGGCGGGTCGGGTGCTAGCAGGTGATTTGCTGAGCCCATTTTCGATTCGGTATGCTCGAACGGCTTCCGCGCCTTGGCCGTAGAGATGGCGTGGTACGAAGCGACTTGTACGTTCCCAGTATGCTGGACGGTTCTTGGTGGATGTGCTGGTGCGGAGGGTGCTGCCGTACGTGGATGTACCATATGTGGACTGCCGGCTCTGAGATGCAGAGAGTCCAAGGTTGGGCACGCTGCGACTCCAGTCGTGTTGAACATTTGATGAAGTGGCCGCGGGAGATGCAAGACCCTTAGCCCGTGCGATGAGCTGGCTGGCATTTGCATCAAATGATCCTGATCGATACGACTTGCCTGGGGCGAAAGAAGGAGGCGGCATCTCAGCTCTTGAATCTGCCAGCGTCCGTCGGGCCCTTGCGATGAGATCGTTCGTTGAATCGTTGAATGAAGACCGTCCGCTAAACGACATCGCGCCGTTAAAGGAGTGAGACGGTGATGTCGTGGATGTTGATTGCCTAAATGACTCTTTGATGGCTTCGGCACGAGCGCGCTGTTCTTCGAGCATAGTTCTCGGTGCTGGCTGTTCATGCTGATCCGGCGCAGGCGACGCTGGTGACAACTTGGGTCGCTTGGGCTCGATGAGCTTGGGCTTCTCTTCGTCTGATGAACCAAAGTCGAAGCTGCGCTTCCGGTGCTTGCTCGGATCGATGCCCATAGCGCGCAACCTGAACCAATCCGTCTCGGTCCGGTCTACTGGTGCATTCGCAACGGCTTGCTGATATGCCTGGGAGTATGCGGCAATTGACGTGCTGGCGTTGCTTGTGCTCTTGTCAAAGGTAGACTCAGGAGATGGGTTGTTGACCGGCACTGATCTGGCTGAGTTCACGCCATTCATCTCCGAGCTCTGAGCCTGGTGTCGCTGTTGCGTTCGCTTGGCGCGCCGAGAATTTGAAGGTTGCTGGGACACCGATCGCCCCTCTGGTGGTACTACTGCTGTCGTCTTACCGTTCGATGTTGCCGGCTGTACCGGTGCAGGCGCATCTGCCGGTTTTTCGTCTGGTCCGGCCTCCGTCTTTGCCCGCTGCTCTTTCAGTCGCCTCCTTCTCTCTCGTGCCTTTTGTAATTTCTTCTTCTTTTGCACCGCCAACATCATCTTGGCCAAGCCTGCCCGCTTCAACTCATCTAGATATCTCTTATGCTTCTGATCTACCATCGCCACTCTCCTCTCCATCTCCGCAGTGATTGCAGCTTCCTTCGCTAAATTCATTGCAGCGTTTTCGACGAACTGCATCAGCAATCCTTCCTGGGGGTGGAACATAACATCCGCCGTGAGCGCATGCAATGCCGAGTCCTTCTCTCGTATCCGTGTTTGCCGTGCTTCCTCCTCTTGTGCTTGACGGAATCTCGCCTGTCGAGCCAACTCTTCTTGCTGCTCGCGAGCCTTGCGCTCTCGATCAGCCTGTTCTTGCCGCTGTCGCGCAGCCGCAGCTTCCGCAGCCTCAGCCTCACGCTTCTGCTCTGCTTCCTTCGCTTGCTTTGCTCGTTGGGCTTCCTGTACTCGTTGGCGTGCTTCGTCCAGTTTCCGTTGCTTCTCAGCTGCTTCCTTCTCTGCCTTCTGTGCTTCATCTTCTTGTGGAGAAGTATCCGTCGGAGGCGGTGTTCCTGATGGGGTGAAGGACTGTTGTGGGGTTTCTTGCGAGGGTGTAGCATTGAACGAAGACCCAGTAAAGTTGAAAGCAGGAGCTGCCTTGGGTGTTGAAGACTGAGGCTGCGCGGTGTTGTTCTTGAAGAAAGGATTCGCGGTAGTCGGTGCAGTCGTAGTTGGTGTAGTCGTAGCCGGAAGCTCTTCGCCCCAATGGAATCCTTTCTGGAATTCAGCTTCACGTTTCTGCTGAGCTTCAAGTTTCGCCGGATCAGGGAAAGGCGATACTCCACCGAAGATGTTCGCTGGAGCTTGAGAAGTTGCAGACTGAGGCTGCGCGGTGTTGTTTTTCAGGAAAGGATTCGCGGGAGTCGGTGTGGTGTTTGTCTCAGACTTCGCAGCATTGTTGAACTTCAAGAAAGGATTTGCGGCAGTCTGTGGCGTCGTAGATTCCGGTTGCGCAGTGTTGTTCTTCAGGAAAGGGTTTGATGATGGTGCAGTCGGTGTCGACTGAAATGAGTTGGTGTCCTTGCGCAAAAATGGATTGGCACTCGCGTCCGCCGGCTGTCCAAACTGAATGCTGTTTTTCGAAGGATCGAAAAGGCCAGGCTGGACGGCTTTTGCGAATGGATTTGGAGTTGTCATAGAATTGCCATTCGGCTGAAAGGGAGATGCGGTCGCGTTGAAGCCAAAGCCACCAGCAGATGGTGGTGCGTCGGAAGGTTGCTGTTTGAAGACACTGGTGGTCTCTGGAATGAACAACGACGTCTGATCTTCCATCTGTTGAGCTTGCGTAGCAGACAGCCCGCCCTTCTTGGCTTCCTGCACAGTCATGCCTGCGATGACAGTCGACAAGGGACGACCACATCGCTTGGCCTCGACGATAGTTGCGGAGAAGAACTGAGGCTTGATGTCGGCTTTGGCGAGGACATTCGCTTTCCTGTCGTAATGCTTCTGTTTGATATCCATGAAGCGCTGTCCTTGCTCGTTGAATTCGAAGACAAAACCATGCGCCTCGCAAAACTCGACGGCCTCGTCTTCAGTGTCCATGCCGAGTACTTCCCTCAGCCTGTCGGTTGTCCAGAATTCGACGGAAACCTGATGCCTGTAGAGACCGACTCGGTAGCAACGCCAAACTACATCCAGTGCAACGTGGCGGACCCTGTTGAAGGATATAGCGGCCGCACATGCCATGAGATATGATACCCGCGGCGACTTGATCAACTCCCAAAACCGCTTCCAATTCGACTGGCATTGTACCCAGTTGTCGTAGTTCCTGTGAATGAGGATGGACTTGAGGAGGCGGAAGATCTCGAGAGCGGTCTGGACCCGTGGGTTGTTCCGTAAATCGCTAGGTAGACGATGGAGTTCGTTCTCGAGCTGGGTGTTGGCGTAGATGGGAGCCAGGATGAGGCGGTATGCCCAGAACTCGGCCTCGCATTCTGATATGATGTTGGCGCGTCGGTTGTCGGCGTATCGCTCCTTGAGTGAGATGAGGGTCTGATTCAGCTGTTCGACGTCTTGTTGATGCGAGTAATCGTCCTTGGTACTCCGCGCCATGTGGTGAGCCGACAACATGTAGAAGCGGGCGCTGTACTCGAGCGAGGTGAGTAGTACGGCGATGTCGGCCCTGTTCTCAATACGTTGTGTGCGGAGGTCCTTTCGAACGGCTCGTGTGCGGTCCCAAAGCCATGAGTGGAGGAACTGGAAATCGTCTTCGTCTAGGCGGCCGTACAGGTATTTGAGGGTTTTCTGCGGATATTAAATCACGATCATGTAGAGAGTTCTGCTAACTTACCAAGCAGGTGGCTGGCGACCGAATCTCAGAGACCAGCTCCACGTCCATGCCTGCCGCTGAGCGCGCGTATGCCTTGACCATGCGCGACTCATCTGCGATGCGCTGGCTACGGGAGGGTAGGTGTTGGGTCTCGGGTGTACATTCGGGGGCCTTGACGTCCAGTTCGACTATGCGACGCACGCGCTCGTATTCCGGGCACATCTCCTGGCAAAGACCGTACAGCTTAACGGAGTCGATCAGGCGCATCTGGCCTTCGGGGTTCATGAGACCATCGCGGACGAACTTCTCGCGGATCTTGGGGCGCTCCGCTTTGATCTGTGCCTGTCAGTATTGACTAAAAGACAAGATGTATGTAGTCCTTACGTGTTGCAGTCGCTTCTGGTATTCGTGGGGCGCAAAGGATGGCGCAGAATTCCCGCCGAACGGGTTCGAAGTGGAGGCGTTCCTATAGGTATCGAGTTAGAATAGGCCGCGAGCGGCCATGGAGGCCCTCGTCTAGTATAGATCGCGACGACGGCGGTGGTGTAGTATGCATCCTGGTGATGGCGCCCTCGGTCCGCCCGCGCCCTGTGCCAACGTCAGAGGGATTGTGTCGACTTACGAATTGCCGGAGTCGTTCTTCTGGCGTCCCTGCCCGCCTTTGTATAGACCTTGCGCCGGTCGCTCTTCGTTCTGCGCATTGTTCCTGCCGCGTGGGCGATTCGCATTCGAGTTATTGCCGCCCTTGGGACCGCGTCCTCGATCGCCTCCGCTGGCGCCTCTCCCACCTCGCGGTGTCGCCATAGTCGCGACTCTATCACGAGGGTGTTAGCGCGCGATCAGCCAGGGTCAATGGCGAATGCGACAGTGAAGTTCCGGGTGCGGCGAGAAATCGGTAGTCGGATCGGTTGCGCTGGTGGCCGAGTCGGGTTGAGTGCGACTGGCGGGCGCTGCGAGAAAGCATCAAAGGCCCATCCGTGTCGCGAACAAGAGAGCCACGGATGAGCTCAGAGCCCGGGCCTGTGACGCGGTCCTAGCGCCTTGGCACACGACGTGTGGCTGGTGCCCGAGTCGCCGCTTCCACTTTCACCCTTGCCTGCAACATCAACAGCTCAATCCACTCACAACATCACGCTTAGCGTTTAGAAGCTAGTAGATTCGATATCTTGATTGATATCTAACATATCCGAAATGCGTAACTATCGACGTGCGATACTTACATGTCTTTTCTCCCCTTATTTACCTCTCCGTGGGTTCGACCGTCTTGCCTCCATAATACTGACGGCCACCCACCTTCATCCACTTCTTCTAAAGACCAGCTACCCCCCAGGTTCTATACAACGCCGTTCAGCAAGAACAGTCCCAAACATAGGCAATCCGTTCCCTATCCAATTACTTCCTCCAATAAACAGCCATGAATTTTGTACCAGCGTCGTTGCAATGCAGTCGTGGGCGGCGTGACGTCGTATGGGGTATATTGCAAGACATGGACCATGTAGAATGCAAAATCAAGAAAGTGCACCAAAGCATATTCCAGCGAGTGTGCCGAGGCATCCAGCAAGGGAGGTGCCCAGTCGCTGTGCTGGAACGGAGCTTGACAAATGCGACATGATAGAAGATGAGTAAGGAGATCGTCGCAATCGTGAGTAGTTCCGAAGAAAGAAAAACATAAATATGAACCGAAACGAATTTGAGCATGTAAGCAAGACGAAAGAATGCACGCTAAGTCGCAGGCGATTAATGATGAGAGCCATCCGACTCACAGCTGATGCTGGACAAGTGCGGTAGGCCGTCGAAGAACGACGGGACAAACATGTCATACTCGTAAGGATATCCGGTATTGCTGCTGAAGGCGGTACTCTCGTCTTGGTGATGGTACGGTGTGTCGAACATGGTGTATGGCTGGTGGTATGCTGATGCAGTCACTGGCACTACGTTGTTTGAGCCAGGAGCGTGTCGTGACTGCGGTGCATGGTGGTAGCCCGAATGACTAGTACAATACTGCATTGGCTGGCTACATTGCAAGTCGCTCTGACCGCGGGTCTGGTTATGAAACGGGGGGTGGTTGGCCACCTTGACGTCTAGGTCCATGTCCTCATCCAAATGAAGAGAGTGCATCGACTGACCAAAAGAGGTGTTGGGCGTCGTAGTAGAGCTGCATGGATGCATGTGTTGTGGTTGCGATATTGCCGCTCCTCGAATGGGGGCTTGCGCTTGCTGTTGGGATGTCAGAGGTGGCCGAGCTTTCTCCTCCCGTAGCAGGTGCGACTCAGTCGCGGTGTTGTCAACCTCCGTCTCGTTGCCAGATACATCGGCGTCGGGCTCTATCCTCGGGGGTGGAGTAGCCCTGGCCCGTCGGAAGCGCTTCCTAGGTACGGGTTGCTGGCGTGGCGGTCTCGTCAATGGCTGCCAAGTCACATGCGTCCCTCTACGGGGATCTTGGTTGTTTGTGCCTTCGAAGAGGTTGTAGTTGAAGATGTGATCTTCGTATAGTTGCGCAATGTCGAAGAGGTTCGGTAGAATCTCGGATAGGGCTCGGCCTTGCATCCGTTCACTGAATCTGGATCCTTTCGACGAGGAGAACTGGTCTGGCGGCGTGGTCTCAACGGCATACTGCGCGGCGTGTTTGAGCTTGGCGACCCATGGACTTCTACGCTTGGCCTCGTCGATTTTGCGGTGCTGAAGCATGAGATCGACTGCAAGTTTCAAAAGGCCTGAAGAGAATTAGCTGTCGCTCACTTGCACAGGCAGATGTGGTAGCTTACCCGCCTTATCCAGATGCGAAGGCTCTTCGTAGGGCACATCGTGGGGCCACCAAGGTGGGGTGCATTCAGAGGGCTGCTCCTTGGGCAGCTTCTTGTGGTAGGGCCCGTACAGGCTGAGACGCTTAGGCTCTAGTTGCTTGACCCAAGCCGTGACGATGGGCCGCACTGGTTTCATAGTGAGCTCATCGAGTCTTCGGTGGAAGAAGCCCATCAACGGTTTGACATCGCCAATGTAGAAGGTGTAAGACTTCTGTGTTGCTACAGGGACATCTCTATCGTCGTACTGCTCGTCGTCTCCATCTTCGCTGAAGTGCTGAGCTGCGCCTTGACGCGGTTCCCCTGCGCGCGACCGAGCTCTCTTCCGGCTCTTGGGTTGAACATCTCCCGACGTAGCTGGGCCTGTTAGCGGGGGCGCATACAAAGCAGGCATTCGATCTTACCCGGTACCTGGACGACGGCAGACTGGTAGACTGGTGTGGGAATGGCTTTAGGCGGATCTGCCAGACGGGCTACTCCCTGCGATTTTGCTGGGCCGTTGCACAGGTGTTCGAAGCCAGGGATGGGCCTAAAGACGCGTTCCTCTCGGCCCTCAGGCGAGATGACCTTCCAGCAGCCGATAGGTGTAGGGACGGCAACGGGCTCCTCTGGTTCGTCCTTCTTGACGGTGGCTTCGACAGCGTGCGAGGATGTTGCCTGGAGAAGTCAGCATATGTGCTCGTCGCTATTGCCGTCTATGATGCCACGCGCCTGCCGGGTCCGGTTATTTGGGCCAAGGCGGCCGCTAATCGTCGCGCCAGCGGCTCATGTGGAGGGAGGACCCGAAACCTTATCTACAGTGCCCCCGAACGCAAAAAGAAACCGTACTCACCGAAGACTGCTCCTTCACATCACCAGCGTGAACCATCGCCCACGCGTTTTCCCCAAATCGGTCTACCGCCATGGCGCCGCCATCGTCCTTCCGTATTGGTCGCCGGTCCTTCGCGTGAGGAGCCAATGGGTCCACGGCCCGGAACATCGCCATCGGTAGCTATGGAGCTGCAGCTAGCGAATCCCGCGAACTGATCGATGGATCGCCTTTGTGTCGTATGGGCGTATTTTTCCGTCTTATGGCGCCCGAGGAAAGCTCGAAAGTACGAACAGGCTACACATCGGTCAGTTAGCATCTTATACTCTACAGGAGCCATGACCCTGGAGCGACCGAATGAGGCAGTATTGCTTGACGAAATGACCAAGATCATCTACATAGACTAGTCGAGTACAGTTTTGGAGTGCGCACACTTCGCTTAACCTATTGCGCTGGCAGTGCTTACCTGAAAAGAGCAAGTTCTAGAGGAACCCCAGTCTTTGGATGAACGCAAGATGCCCCTCTTCCGCTGCAGATCCGAGATAAGCCAGAGCTCGATGCCGAGTTGGATGCCAACGAAAAGCCTCTGCTATATCCAACAGCAATGGGAGGTACGACTCGTCACGAGCCTTAACCCACAGCAACGAGACTTGGATAAGGTGGCTAGCCGAAAAAGGCTGGGTGCGGAATCGGAGGAGGGTGGCACACAAGCCTGACCGGTCTTCCGAAGATTGTGTGCCAATGATGCAAACCCAAGAAGAGCAACGGTTCCAAGGATAAAATGCAAATACAAGAACGTGATACTGACAGCAACAATAGGACCGAATGTATTGACCGGGCTCTCAGGTTATAAAGCAGGCCTTATTCTGCTATGACAACTGAGCCCTGCACTGTTCGACTCCTATCTACTGCACGTAACCTCACAGAATCCACTTGGCGACGACAACACCCCGGCATTTCAGCAAACGAGAGAAGACATCGCATGATCTGGCCACCCCGCGGATGTCGACTCGAGGGCTACCGCAGGTGTTAAGGGATTGAGGCCTCATCAGGCCTGCGCATCTGAATTGGGCTTGCGGAGACGTCTTGTGCATGACACCCGCTTCCCCGTCCGCACCTGCCTTCACTCTCAGTCGACACGATGCCGAAAAGATGACGAGTGTTAGGCGCGAACAGGGGTCAATGTCTCCACAAGGATGTATACACACTAGCGCTAAAGCATGCTGCATAACGGACACGGGGTCGTGCCGTGGGATTCCATCATGCAAATCAGCAAATCGTATCTGGAGGCCTCGAATCTCCGATGAGTGGTTCCATGGGAGATCTGTTGGGCATCGAACACCTGCACACTGCCATCGTCACTGTATCAGATACCGCAATTAACATCCGAGTATATTGGATGTGGACGTGTCAGGACTTAACCCCACCTTTCACCTTTACACATCCCACGTGAGGAAGTACGCTAGCACACACTTCGACGATGGCGCTTTTCGGAACACCAAGGATGGCTAGACCTCGCCATTCTGTGGGTTTCGTTGATCCTCGGGATCGTCCTCGCTCGCCAACCTCGCTTACCACATTTCCGCCAGCCATCGCATGAGGCAGAGGGGCAGTGGAGGTCAGAGACAACCTTCCCGCATCCCCGAACCAAAGATACATTGCCGCTCAAGCAGCCAAAGGGTCTTCGACTACCGATCCTACGTCAACTTGAGCGCCACGGCCAGACTGCTCCAGACGAGATACAACGGAATCCTTCACAGATCCCGTTACGATGTCGCTCAGGCCCGCACCGCTCATCCGCTTACCAGGCTGTTGGCGTGAGATTGAGTTCAGTCTGACTCAGTACTTGATCGATCTGGCTGTAAGAACGCCCAGAACAAGTTAGACAAAAACGTCCCATCTCGCTACTGCGTGCGCACTGGAACAATACTGAACAAATATTCCTGCACATCGCCGCGACATGCAACTCCCCTCCTGCTGTTCTACCCCCAATTTTCCACCACTGACCTAACTCACCGCCAACACAGCCTGCCAGATCCAAACAAGCCAAACCTCTAGCAGATCAAATCGTATCGACGTCCCCAAAACAGCCCCAGACCCGGACTCAGACCCAGACTTCCCTCTCTCCCGAGCGCCACACCGCCCTCGCACTAAGCAAAGCGGAGATAACGTGTCACCCCGTTGCACAACCTGCAACGCTTCTTCTAATACGGCAACGGGCCGCTGGGCTAAACTAAACGCACATACTATCTGCATGCAAGTCTACACCCGGGGCATGCACCACCCACGTCCAGCTTCCGTTTCCGCACCGTCTACCCAGTTACATGCACCAATCCCCTCCTTCCTCTCTTCATCTTAGCAATGCCAGGCTCCGGCATATATGCGCCACCCGCAAGAAGCGGAAGGTGGTGAGCCGCGTTTAGTCGGCCACGGCTGTCGTGTCACGTATGCTTACCTTGTGAGTTCGGTTTTCTCTTCTGTCCCTCGTGTAAGCAGGGGGTAAACAGTGGGCGGGTGGATATCGCTTCGAGCCCGTTCTTCGCGTCGAGTTACGACGTTAGATGGATGGCCGTGCAGAGGCTGTCAATGCGTGATGCCACGCCGGAAAGTAGTAAGGTAGTTTCGTATCGAAGGCGCAGGGGTAGCGGGACTGGAGCCGGGTGCTAGAGGCATGGGGACTGCTTGGATGCGTGGGCTTCTGGAACGTGGAGTGGTGGTGGTGCTGCGCGTTCACCGCTAGGTCGAGGTACACAGCGATGATGAGGGTGTAAGGTTAGGGTTTGGGTGTAGGTGGTGGAACGTTTGCTTCCGAAGGTCGAGCGTTGGACTGCTAACACTGGATGGTTATCGACACAAAGACGTGGATATGATGCAAGGTGAAAACCCGGTGTATGGGTCCATCAAGTGATGATCACATGGTTCTGATCGCCGAGGTCAGAGTGCGGATACTGTAGCAGCGTCCAACGGGTTTTGCTTCCACCTACTTCTGGAGACTAGACTTGGTGGAATAGCGCTGCGATATATAGACCGCGATACCTTCTGGATTTCTCACGTCACATGTTCAGTTCACTCTTCCTGGCTGGAGTGACGCATTGCTATATGTGTCTGTGACTGTCCATAGAGAGTTCATGTCCACTGTAAAATCACCATATGGATAACCATGTCTTGTCACTGCTAACCTGTCATGTTCGCACGGATGCAGGAAAGTCAAAAGCAGATGCACGTTAGACCCAGTATTAAAATTTTATACACGTTTCCACTTGAACTTCATCAACAACCTGCGAGTAAACCGCGAAACTACTTTACCCCTCTACCTCCATCACTGCTCAGAGTTTTCCGCTCACCACAACGCCTCGCCATGCTATGAAAACGGTACAACTCCAACGTATCTATTCTGGAAACGTCTCCAACGAGACTAATATATCAACGGTTTCCACACACCTCTTCTATCTTCATCAGTCACGTTCCTCTTACGACTGACTCATATCCAACGCGTTCAACAACCCCGCCTCCTTCACCAACTCATAGAACAAGCCCTTCCGTCTGACCAACTCCGCCGGACTATCAAACTCCTTGACCTCGCCCTTGTCCAGCACGATAATTCTGTCTGAGTCCAAAATGGTGTTGATGCGATGCGCAATAGTGATGATTGTGCGGTTGTTGAACATGCTGGTGCGGAGCGTGGTTTGCAGCATGGCGTCTGTTTCGACGTCGACGGCGGCGGTTGCTTCGTCCAGAACGAGGATGTTGGAGGGGGTGAGGAGGGCGCGGGCGAGAGAGACGAGTTGGCGTTGACCTGAGGAGAGGTTGGAGCCGCCTTCGTTGATGGTGGCGTCGAGCTTGCCCGGCATGGAGGAGATGTGGTCTTTGAGGCGGGCGTGGTCTGTGGCAATGATTAGTTACAAGTCGAGTGGGATGGTTTGGGGCAAACTTACCTAGTACACTCCAGAGCTCGGTGTCGTCGTGAACATGGCCTGGATCGAGGTTGTCGCGCACGGTACCTTCAAAGAGCGCTGCATCTTGTGGGATGATGGCCAAGCGCCTGCGGAGATCGAGAAGACCGATAGTGCTGGTGTTGAGATTGTCGATGCTTACATTACCCTCCGCAGGTTCGATGATGCGGAAAAGTGCAAGGGTAAGTGAACTCTTGCCGGCGCCTGTTCGCCCAACGACACCAATCTTCTCCTTTGGCTTGATGGAGAGGTTGACGTTCTTCAGCACCAAGTCAAGACCAGGCCGATATCGGGTGCTGTAGTTGTCGAAAGTGACAGCGCCCTGGGATGGCCAGCTGATTGGCGGCCTGTTCTTGGAGATGATCTCAGGTGCCTCGCTGGGTAGCGCGGCATACTCAAGCACACGTTCCACAGAAACAATGTTGGTCTCCACTTCAACAGTCTGGCGAACGATCCAGTTGAGACTTTGAGTGATCTGAAGCGCATACGACATGGCCAGACCCACCGTACCAGCCGTTAAGCCGCTGTGGCTAGCGACGGACACGATGGCGAGACCCGCAGCAGCCAAGATGATGACTGAGCCAAGGAATTCTAGGCGAACAGCGAGCCATCGGTTGGCGCTAATGGAAGGGTAGTATGCACGCAGATTGGCATCGACACGCCACTCATTCTCCATTTCAAAACGCTTCTGCTGGTTGTACGCGCGGATCGTGCTCATGCCGCTGAGACTCTCCTGGAAATGGGCATAGATTGGGCTGCGGCTAACGCTGTCGAGGCGCTTGAGCTCCCGTGATGTGCGCAGGTAATATCGCTGGATGTAAAGGTAGAGTGCGCCGAGCGGCAGGATAAGCGCAACGAAGGCTGGGGTCGACCACGAAATGACGACAAGGGTGAAGCCGGCTGCATCAGTCAGTCAGTCAAGTGTTACACAGAACGGGTTGAGTGTGGGGTGGCTGCATACCTCGGGCGGAATTGACGAAGAGCATGTTGAACGTTCGGCTAGAGGCACATGTTAGAAAGCCATCGGCAGACGATCCAGAGAGATGAACTCACGCTAGAACTTCGTCGACTCGGTAAATGTCACTGTCAATAAGTTAGCCAGTGTCGGTGAAGTAAACATATGGGTCCAGTGTCATGCTCGGCGAGGCAGTGGGCGACGGTTAGACTGGTTAAGATGACCTCCACCACCGCCCCTCCGCCTCCCCCACCCACCCGTGTTCGGCGAGGAAGTGGGTGAACAGGTCAAACATGCTCGGCGAGGAGAGTGCATGAACAAGGTATCGGCAGACGTGGACCGGACCGCGGCAATGACTTACCTCGAAAATCGATTGAGTATGCGTCCTGCAGGTGTAGTCTCAAAGAAGCTCATTGGCGAGCGGAAGATGGCAAACGCCATCCGCTCGTGTAGCTTCCGGCTAGCTTCGATGGAGCAGAAAATCCAGAGGATCAACGTCTGCACCACGACCAGGGCAGCAGATCCCACGCCAAACGCAAAGTAGATGCCGATGTATTTCCCCACATGAGGGTTCCCGCCGTAATGCTGGTTGATCTCTGACCAATGCTTGAGCCACACGCTTGCGCCTGCATGATGTTAGCGTCAACCTCAAAAGACGAAAAAGTGACGAGCCAATAGCGTGCTACTCGAAGGCCAAGGACCACGTAGAAGCATTCAAGGCTGTGCGACTTACCGATTGATGATGTTTGAGCACCCAAAAGGAGCATCAGATAGATGGCGACAGCTGCAAGATTGCTTGTCTTTGCATATTCGCCGTAAACAGACCACTTGACCTTGCCTTGCTCAGAGAACTCCTTGGTCTGCTTGCTCTTGAGCCCACCGCCCTCTTCATCGTTCATCTTGCCACGAGGTCCCTTGAAACTGGCAGTGCTGGCTCGACGAAGGGTCTGGAAGCTCGACTTGCGGCCCGTACCGCCTCCGACCCTCAAAGGAGCGAGAGTTGCGCCACCCTCCTGGGCGGCCTCAGCTTCGGCTTGATCTTCCTCGTCGTCTTCGCCAGTGGGACTACCACCGTAGACTGTAGAATCTTCGTCGCTCATAATGCTGTCGGATGTGCGAGTGCTGTCGTCTTCTCCTTGATCCTCGTTCTGAGATGTCTTGATAAGCTGGGCGATTTCACCCTTCATGGCCATTAGTTGTCCGTAGCTGCCTCTCTCTAGGATCTTTCCTTCACGCAGTAGCAGGATCATGTCGGCTTCCATCAGAACGGGGATGGAGTTGGTTGCCAGAATCCTGGTCTTGCCCGCAAGTAAACCCTTGGGCCCGAGTACGTTGTCGATGAGATGACGTCCAACGTGCTGGTCAACAGCGGATAGACAGTCATCGAGAAGATAGATGTCTGCACGCGCATAAACCGCACGCGCGAGAGTAAGACGAGCCTTTTGACCACCTGAGAGTGAGATACCTCGTTCGCCAACCTCGGTCTGATCGCCATCGGGAAGGGAGCCAAAGTCGTCTCGTAGTGCACAGGCATTGACGGTCTTCTCGTAGAACTGAGGATCCCAGCGATGACCAAATACGATGTTCTCGCGAACGGAAGCGTTCATGACCCAAGCTGACTGTGGAACATACGCAGTTTTTCCGCGTAGAACGACCTCTCCATGTATCTTCCACAGATCACCGAGAACTGCTTGAAGAAGCGATGATTTGCCTGCACCAACGCGACCAACAATGCATGCGAGATCTCCCTTGTGCGCAGTGAAGTTGATGTCATGGAGAGCACGGCGCTCAGCGTTCTTGTCCCAAGTGAAGCTAGCATCGCGGATGCGCACCGACTCGTCGCCATTCTCAGTCACAGCGTCTTCGCGAATAACGGCATCCTCCTGCAACTCATCGGCAGTCAGGTAGCCAGTAATACGGCCGACAGCTACACTAGCCTCAACAATGGCGGTGATGACCATTGGGAGGATGGCAAGTGGGAAAGTGAGGAGGTTGAAGAGCGTAAGAGCAGGGAAGACAATGTCAGTTGTCAGAGCACGGTTCTGCGTCCATACGAAGACGCCAAAAGTTGAGCACGACACCAAGAACGGAGTTGTAGACCATGTGAATGTGGAGAACGCCTGGGTCGCACCAATCTTGCGCAAGGTCTTCAGTTCCTGGTCGTTTCGGATGGTGTTCAGGCGGTTGGCAAAGGCAGTCGTCCAAGCGTAAAGCTTAATCGACTTCATGTTGTTGAGAATCTCAGAAATCAGTTTGGTACGCGAATCCTTGTTCTTCATCTGTTCCTTCTGCAGAGTCTTCATCCATCGTGCAATCACACCGTTGATAGGAATCATGACGAACATGGCGGCAACACCTGCGAAACAACTGACACCAAGCAATTGATACAACGATAGCATGCACAGGATGATTTGGAAGGGAGCAGACCACAGTTGTTGTCCGTATTGCGCAAGATCCTGAAGACGCTGTGTATCCACGGCCATGTAGTTGACGATATCACCGGTTGACTTGGACGCGCGACCCTCGTTGGATAGACGGGTGGACTTGGAGTAGATGGCAGCCGTGAGCGAAGACTTGATGCGCATGCCGGTTTCGAAAGAGCGCTGGAAGTATTGGTGGAGGCAGGCAGTCTGGGATACGGATACGGCGAACATGGCAAGCGCGATAGCCGCACCACGAATGAGAGGCTGGGGCTCTCCGGGGTAGTTGGCGCGGTACGAATCGACGAAAGTGATGAGAAGCCTCAGCAACTGGGGCTGAGCGAAGTTCAGAACGTCGCTTATGGTCTTGATGGCAGCGCCGCGGAAGTAGGGACCGCCGAATGAGCGGAACATGGCCAACCACAACGAAGGGCGCTTCTTCTCCATCTCGTATTTCCACGCATCCTCAAATGTCTGCGAGGTGTGTCGGGTCGTGTCGCGCTTTCGCAGGTTCCACAGGCTGTCCTGAGTGAGGAAAGTCTTGTATCCTTGCTTCATCATCGGTGTCATCCAGCCAAAGGTCAAGACAGAGAAGACGTCCGCATATTCGTATGGGCATTCGTCGTCGTCTCCAAGCATGTCGTAGTCGCTCATGCGCTTCGGGACCAGCCATTCCAGGACGAATGAGAGCCCAGCCAATCCAACACTAGCGCAGAAGACTGCGAAATATGCCACATGTTCGCGATGTACTTGCTGGGAGACGAGGGAGCGGAGCTTGACGGCGTATGCGATGAGAAGGAAGAGCCAGTAGAAGAGGACCACGCCGTTGGCATTTCGCGACCGCCAGTGTTCGATGTACTGGATGTGGAATATGAAGCCGAGAGAGACGACGGTGATTATCGATGTCCAGAAGCGGAAGTCACCGGCCCATACGTCCTTGTAGTATTCGATTTGGAGGGCTGCCTGGACTGCTGTGGTGGCGATGAGGGCGCCGAGTGACGTCTGGTGGCGCAAATTGTTAGCTACTACTCAATCTAATACCTAGATGAACCCATAGTCTCGAACATACCAGCTTCGCGTAAAAGTGCCAATTGCGCTTCACAGGCTGCGGTGGGCATTTCCTGTAGAGATACCATAACGCGCCTACTCCGCCCACGATACCAAACGCCGCGACGACCGCTATCCATACATCCAAGAAGCACGGGGTGAAGTCGTATCGTATGGGGCTGATTGGGCCCCAGCCCTCGCTATTACCGCATAATGGCTGGCGGTGGTGCTTCGAGGCCGTCAGATAGCCGTGCGCAAGCGGTATGCTGGGGAGAAAGGGCGTCTGTTGTTGGCCCTGCATCGATCGGATGGTGCTTGTGATTGCCGGGGCTCTGGTTATCGCAGAGTCTGGGCAGATCAGGACGTCGAAGGCGGCGAGAAGGTGTCTAGGCGGTTGCGACGCGAGGGCACTTTTGACATGAGAGCTCGGGCCGTCGGTATGATATAATCATTGCTGCTTACTAGCCCTACTGCCGATAACGCCGCGAGCTACCCAACCGACTAACCCCCAGTATGTGGTAATAGACTATGCCACGATACCGATGATCCGAATAAACGCAGCGTAGTCGAGCATACACCGGAGTACAGCATGAAGGCGTTGTGGCTGCCTCGTGGACCATGGGCGCATGCGACACTGCCGAGGACGTCGCGAACCGATGGGCCGGTCTTTGTCCGATCACCATCCCGGCGAACAGGTTCGCAGCTGCCTCCCAAGATCAGGACACCAGATCACGTGCGCCACTTTCTCGGATTGCGCGCAATATTCATCCATCATCACATCGATCTTTGATGTTCATTGTCGGTCACAGACAACAGTTGTAGTACTGGCGGTGTAAGGTGGGAAAAAGAAAGGTGGCGGGACGCGTGCTGCCTACCTACATACCCAACGGCCTTTGCTTTGCAACCACTTCACCACCAACAACCCAAGCGAGCCTTGAATTCAAGAGTTGGAGAATATTGAAGAACTATGTCCAACGAATGGAGCTCCCGCCAATGTACGAATTAGACTCTCCACGCGCCACGCTCATTACACCCAAGCGTGCATACCAGGTACCACCATCTCGAATTCTCAACGCCAACAGTCGTTTATAGCACATCGCAAACATACAACCTAGCAGCTAATCGCAGCAACGAATGGAGACACCTGTAAATACCAGCGCTGACATGTCGAGATCGGTTCCTTGGTCCGGCCGAAAAAGGCCCACTTAGCTCCAACGCATGCATGCGGCATGTCAAAATCAACACCCACTAAACACCAAGGCCCCACGACCCACACCCCCGGCTTGGAATGCGATTTCAGGCTGATGCTACGGATGGTTGGTGTTCCTGCTTCTTCGCTGGGTCACAGGTCGTCTTCTGGGGTTATATGCTCCACCAACCACCTATTCTTTCACATACGACCATAGGATCATGAAAATTAGGCTTCCCGTCCGCTCAGCCATATACAAGCATGATACCGGCGCATTAGTACTCGGGTGGGTGACCACCGGGGAATACGCGCTGTTGTATGTTTTTGCACTTTTTTGCCAATTTTTTTGCACCCAGGGATGGACCTTCCCCAGCCCCCAACGAAACTCATATGCTGCATTCAGTCGTCGCTATGCGGGGCCTCTTACTCTCGTCCAACAGCTCGAGGTGTTTTTTCATGTCGCCGCGCAAGACCGGTTATTCTTCGCCATCCTAATCGTTTGAGCGTCTATCAAATAGAGCAGTACCATGGCGATTTCACGACATGTGCTCTAGAAAATTGAATGATGTGAAGACTTATTACAGATGAGCAGAAGAGAGAGCTCAAGTCGAATTTGCTCCTTGAAAGAGTTATTCCTGGAAGCTAAGGTTGTCGTCACAGTACGGACTAACCGCTTGGATACTGCGAGCATTCCTACGGGAACGGCACTGGTCTGCAAACTCTCGCTGCTCTCAGCGGAGGTTCAATATATTCTTCGAGCGTACGGAAGAATCGCCATCTTTAAGGGAAACGTGAAGCATACCTTGTCCCAGGAGACGCACACGATGGAAGCTCTTTTCACCCAGGTATCCTGCGTGCGCACAACGCTGCATCGAATGACGAGCTTTTTGGAACTCGCGCACTTAACAGTATGGTCTCTCGCCTCTCCGCATTCGAAGCACGAATCTTCTTCCCATTTTATGTCTTCGTCACCTCCGGTATGACTACGTCATCAAAGGCCCTGATTAACTCGTCACTCATGGCAGCAGTGATAAAAGCACTGTCCGAGACGCGTGCTAACATTGCATCGCCAGTTCGCGTGAGGTTTTTGAAACAGCGCGAACTCTAGGCACCCGCGGGGTCCAGTCTAGAATGAGTAACACGGACCTTGTAGGGCTTCTCCCCTGCACTCGAGACTTGGGGGTGCAAACCGAAAGTGGAAAGAACGAGATTTTTGTGTGGCGAATCTCGCCGTTTCCAGCTCAATGAAGGCGTCTTGCGCACTTGGCTTAGACTCCTCGCTTCTTATATAAACACTCTTTTTCTCTCGTGTTGTAAGTCCAGCTGATAACGTACAGTCAAAAGCGTTTCCGACTCACCAGAAACCTGTCAAACATCCCGATACTAAGCCTCACTGTTCGCTGTTACCCTTACACCTCTTCCCGAAAGTCATAAGGAAATCTCTTCAACGGTCATTAGGTCCAGAGGCTTCCTTCTGAGCTCGTACCCTTCGGCCCATCCTTGACGGCGAAACGACAACATCATTGCTACTGGCGATATCTTATCTCGAAACCCAGACCAGACGCCTCTCCAACGAAGTTCTGCAGATTACAGCAAAGCAAATTCGTCTTGCTCACTGCGCATACGCATTTCAGCCTCGATGTCTCCTTCCAACACACCAGGACGACTTCCAGAGATAGCCAGCAGTTCTGGCTCCGAGCCAGTCAGGCCACGACGTCGGAAGCCTCTGCATGCAACCAGCTCCAACTACAACAAACGTCAGAATGGAAATTTCCACAATCGCCACTCTGATTGCCAACCGGGCGCCGGCGATGTGTCTCTCGATCACCTCATATATCCCGACGAGGACGTGGGCTATGGGCCAGTTCTTCGTTCGCATCGCACAGCTCACCAAGCTCGAGAAGACACATGTTACATACCAAAGGACCAAGACTCGCAATCTGACGAGGAATTTACACCTTTGTCCAAGGAATCCTCGCTACCTGACATGGACCCCGTCGATCACTTCGAGACTATCTCTGCAGGTCCTGATGCACTCGCTGCACTCCGAAAGCACATTTCGGCTGCACTCCTTGCGAGACTTCCTGATCTGAGCAACATGGAGTTCTCAAGACATAGCAAGCCTTCGTCTATAGCGAATCTGCGCTTGGTACTTGGCACCTACACTGACAGATCCATAAAGAAGTGGGGCAACCCTGTGTATGCGTACCTCAGTCCGAACGCGAATTCCTCAATCGGTCCCAAGTTCACCATGGAGGTCGATGAAAGACATGGACATGGAGGACATGACGTTGTAGAAGTTACATGGTATGAGGCCATATTTGAGCAGAGGGTCGCAACCAAACTTCCCTTCAAACAAGCTGCAACAAAAGACGAACTGTATGCCGTGGTTAAGTACTACTTCCTGTTGGCAGTGGAGGCGGGAGTGGAGAACTTTCACCATGACTTCATCCCATTGAACAGGTCCTTCGTCCAGCACCTGACCAGCTTATGCCTGCATTATATACCAGATCTTCGGACACCGACGCATTCCACTGAGGGATATACATACGATGAGGAGCCACCTCCGCGATATCCCACGAAATTTGATCGACGGCGTCCCCCAGGTTATGAGAAAGAGCTGGGTGTAGCAAAGGTCCATCAGTTTCCGCAAGTCAGCATCGACGCATCCGGATTTGACCCAGGCAAGAGCGACGATAGCAATGCAGACGGCGAGTCTGCCAGTCTGCAACGGTCGAGATATGAGAAGCAAGCTTCTCGAATGCCAGGCTTCGCAGCCGAGCCATCTTCGCATATCTCAGCTCACCCACGGCGCAAACCTATCACTGCCTTCTCAAGCAACCATCGATCATTCCTACCACGTCCCCTCACTCGGGGCGAAGAAGCCTTAGTGCGCGGCTCGACTTCTCCGCGCAATGCCATCTCCTCGTGGTTGAAAACAATGGCTGAAGAGCTAAACCTGCATCCAGATGCTCTACCTACCAAGGCACGATCGGGAAAAAGGCGAGAGCTGAAGACCAACCAATCCATGTCGGATGAAATCGACTGGCCGCTGCGAGGATCGTCACCGCAAAGCTCGGTGTCCTCTGGTTACAAAGACATGGACCATTTCTCGAACCGTGACCAGAGCAGCTTGTTGAGTGGTACAGGCAACTCCATTTACTCGTTCCCGGATCAACACGCCTCGAAGCCCTATGAAGAGTGCGCGAGCTTGACGCACCTCGCGATGACAGAGCCACTCCCCGATAAACATCGGCACGATGTAGAGTGGAGAGCGTTCCGTACTGCGACTGCTTCTCTTCCGGGAGTAGATAAGGATCGTCGTGAGCGCCGCACATCGAGGAAAGCAGAGCGGTCTCGCAACCCGATCGCCGACCGCCGTTCCAGCTCCACTTGTGGTTCGGTTGTTTCAACCTCTTTGCTTCAGCGTCAAAAGAAGGTCATTGATAGTCGCGTCGAAAAGACACTTCATGATATCGAGGATCACTACATTCGACTGAAGAAACTCCGACAGCATCAAACCAGTATCAAGGCGGAGATGGTAGAAGCGAAGCGCCGTGAGGGGAAGGAGAACCGGTTTGAAGACGAGGAGATGATCCGCTGGAATGACGAAGACAATGGTGGTAACGATAGCAACAAGTCGAGGTTTTTGAGGTTGTTGTAGTGACAGCTGTATTCGTATAGGAAGAGGAGATTTGAAGGGAGATGACTGGGTTTGCACAAGACGTTGCTTTTCAAGATGGCGAGAGAGCGGGTGCTGTGGGCATGATCTTTGGCTTCTTGGACATCACGCTGTAACTGTTTCAATATGACATGAGTAACAAGAGACTAGCAGTGTTATACGTGTTTTGTACCAATTTCCCGTGGTTATTATCTCGTCTTCACCGCGTCTTTGCACCTTAGCGCGTCTGAGTCGAGCGTTTGCTACCTAGTTAGGCAGTCCACGTCACGTAAACAGAACGCGTCCACCAAAACAACGACCTTGACTAATTCTTGTTGCAGCATACATGTACTCCCGCCTACAAACCATACAATCGCCATACCGGTTGTAGTCCCCTGCCCTACAGTCCCAACCCGATCTCATCAAAGACGACACCTCGCATCCGGTAACGACGCCCAAGATGTCTGTTGCTAAGGCCAATCTGGCCCAGCTCTACAGGGAACTCGGCGACGCTAGCTTACTCGATCACGCGCCGTACGACCAGATAGTCACCGCCTCGCAGTATTATGATCCTCGCGCTATATCCTTCAAGATCAGATTTGGCTACATCGTCGACAAGTACAGCAAGAGACCGCAAGAAATCTGGGTCCTCTTCTACCCACCCACTAAGGAAGGCCGGCATCCCGAGATGCAGTTCCATTCCTTCGACCCCGATACGAATGCTTTCACCAAGCACGATGACAGCAACATCAGCACCACCGTCTCCGCACTCGCTAGCGCGTTCAACAACCCGAAGAAACCAGCGAAGGGCAAGCACGTGGCGCTAGCCAAGTACTACTACCTAAAGGCTCTCGTATCAAGGGAGGCGGGAGGTGCTAGTGAACTGGAGATATCGATACCGATTACTCGCACCTTTGTCGACAGCTTGAGAGTCGTTTGTCGGGAGTTTGAGGAAGCGAAGGAGAGATCGTCGCGCTCACCATCAGTAACGCTAGTTGATGATCACGACAGCGTCCTCAGTGATCCTCCAGAGGACCTTCTTGAGCCTACTCAGCCAGGTAAGGCAAGCTCAATTGTCACTGTCGAGGTATCCTCCGTTCCCGTAAGTACCCGAAAGAACAAAACAACAGATTCTTGCTCCGATACTAACTTCAACAGACTCCCGATGTCAACATTCAGCGACTCGAAACACTCCTTGCGGTCCGCGACGACGAGAGAGAGCTCGAGGCTTCCAACAGCGCTCTAGATGCAGAGGAGAGGGTCCTGAAGCTGCAGCGCCGTGTCAATGAAGACAAGCAAGCGAAAATAAACGCTCGCCGACAAGAGGCAGTCAAGGGCATGAGCTTAATGGATGCATTCAAGTTGGGCGGAGAGATGGAGCGCGAGGAGAAACGCCGAAAGCTCGCTTAGAGTCGCTTGATGAAGGTCACGATGTCCTGTGTCGTCAGTCATACACTTGGACATTTGGGCAGCAAAGCATCCCTGGAGGCTACACCGTATCTCACTTGTATAACTTGTAAATCTTGATGTATCGTATACTCCTGAGGTACCGATTTCAGCCATAGGCAGAGATTAGACAGAAAAGAGACTCATCGTTATGATGTTGAACTGCCTTCCCATGATCTGACAGCAAGTGATAATCACCAGTCAGTGAATGATCCAGAAGTAACTAATACACTCTCGTAGTTAGCGCATTCCGCTGAATATATGACCACCTCATTTGATCACTGCAGCAGGCACCGCTTTCGTATCTGCACGCTCACCTCTACCTCTCCCAAGCGTCCAAGCCTGTCAAAGACGCAATATTGCGACTCTCGCCACGATGTCCGCTCCATCACCCCAACCTGACGACAGCCCTTCCTACGCCAAACTCAAGCGCGACCTTGGCGAGGACGCGCCTCTCCTCAACTTTCTCCCCTACAAGCGCGCCACTTTCGAGCCGCAGAACGAGATCGCCGAAGCAGCGCCTGAGCGACTTCTCTATGGCGACATGATGGAGAGCAAAGGCTCGCTCTGGATCTACTGGACCCTCAACTACCACAACAAGAAGAAGAGCCACCACGACTACCGGATGATAACCTTCCAGACCATCGAAGGCGCCAAAGGCCATGAGGCGGGCGTGCGTCCGGGTTCAGTCCAGAACGTCGCATTAGCTTCAGCGCCTTTCAAGCATGCGAAAGACCACGATGCGGCCGCAGCTATCGCGAAGTACTTCTTTATCCGTAGAGGTATCGATATGCAACTGCAGTATCCGGTGTCGTCTGGCCCGTTCAAAGAGGCCCTTATGCGCGTATGTCAGCATTACAAAGCCATATACAACGAGACGCAAGCCAACAAGGCAGCAAGCCGGCGTTCATCGGTCATGCCTAGTGGAGGTCGCGATCAGAGTGTTGTTTCGCAATTCCAAGATCCACGAGAACCTTCGTATGCAGCTTCGTTAGCGCCATCAAGACCGGTGTCGCGCGCGCCATCCCGTCCCAAGAGCATGCGCAATATGGACACTCGCAAGCGCCGGCACAGTTCGGGCTCAAATCTCGATCCTCAGCCTGAGACAGAAAAGCGCAGCGCTCCTCGCGAGGGATCTAGCAACATCTCATCCTATTCCCGACCACCTTCCCCGTTCCTCGCGTCGGTTCAGCCTTCCCTTCTCGAGCGCCCTGAAGATGAAGAGATGCAAGACCCTTCCCTTAGTAACACCAACGAAGCAGATCAAGGACAACCAGCCGACGGCGCGCGCCCGGACGACATCGACCGCGAGACGATGATGGATCAATACATTGCGCTCAAGGCCCGGGAAGAAGATCTTGATAGTAGGATCAGCGACATGGAGACGGAGCGTGTACGTATTGCGGACCAAGTAGCGGGGCTACAAGCGGACATCAACCTGATCGCCAACCGAAAGGGCGACCTAGAAGAGGAGAAAAATCGTGTGCGGACGGAGAAGAAGCAGCTGCAGATTCAGCTAGATAAAGATGAGCATCTGGACTTTGGGTTTGAAGCTGGACGGAGGATGGAGACTAAGCGTCAACGGCGGGAGTAGTCTCCGCAAGGCACGGACCTATCCCCAACGCACTGCTTGGAGGTGCTGATAATTGCATGTTTGATGGTTGGTTAGAGAAATGGCGGGGTTAGATCCTGCGTTCTTTTCGCATGACCTGGGAGGAGCAAGGGATGACTAGCTGCAGATGGACGTGGCCCGAGGAGGATATCCAGGTAGCTCAAGTCACCAGTAGAGGCGAATCGATCGTGTGTACAGAAGTAGAACTGGGAACAGATGGACTCTCTACAACATTCTCAATGCTTTGATCCAAATTAATTGGCAATCTGTCGATGGAAAGGGGGAGAAACTGAAGGAGCTGTGAATTGAGTTTCAGGAGTCCTGAATCAGCTAGTGGCCCCCGCAACTTCGATGACGCATGACGTAATCAGTAAATGCGCCAACGGTAAAACTCTTGGCTTCCCAACGTAAATTCGCGTCGCGTCCTCGCGATCGAATATTACCTCAACGGCTTCCAGTGCGTACGAAGAATTTTATCCTGGGACCTATTGATATCTTGTGGCCCACGTGCGATTGCGTTCACGCCAACCACATCACGCATGTTCGAGCATCTGTGAACGACCCACATCGCGCCAAGGGAAGAGCGGTCTGAACAACGATTGTCACGATTTCTATTTTGTACCTCCCAATATATCTCATAGTACTCGAAGCTTTGATAACAAGACAACATCGTTTCCAATTCTCCCACCCGCTTGCCGTACTTATTCAGAGCTCGCACAGCCCTCTCCAGCCCCACAAACAAATCATGGATTGTTCCGACGGCTTCTCATTCAATGATCTCAATTGGATGAGACAAAACGAGATACCAAATACTGTGAAGACAGCGCTACTATATGGCGAGATCCGTGGAACGGGAGAGAAAGCTGATGTCTGGATCTACTTGGACAAGGCCACGACGTCCCTTATCTGGCAGATCTACTACCCCGAGGGCAACGCCAAGCCTCAAGTCATCACCGTTGAAGAGGCTCTGGAGAAAGCGAAACCCTGTGCCTGGTTCAAGCTTGCTACAACCCCGGAGAAGCTGGAGGCCTTGGCCACGTACTATTTCGCGAGAAAAAAGTTGACGAAGAGATACCAACCGAAACTCACGTTTGAACAAAACCGGCTACTCAAAGCCATGCTCGGTAGTGAGGCCCCATCTAAGATCGTCAAACTACGAGTTCGCGTCCCCGAATATCTTGGTCGAGAACAATCACCAGAAGCCCTGGTTGAACCTCAACAACCTTCAGAGGTCGTTCCAAGTCAAAGAGCCCGCTCAAAGTCAACAATATCAGTCCATCAACTACCCTCACCATGCAGCACTACCGACTACGACGCAAAGGTATGTTACGAAGGATACAGTTGTAACACATGTCATCTAACAGCATGCAGCGCGATGATGAATCACGAAGATTGAGTGGTGCAACTTTGATCGAACCACTCGACCCAATCGACCGCTACTTTGATCTCGAAGACCGAATGGAGACCGCCTGCACCAACATAAAGCGCCATAACAGCCGGATAGAGGACCTGAAGCGGAAGAGGTCGGAGATTGAGAAAGAAATCAATATGGAGGCGGAAGCTGTAGAGTTACTCATCGCTGAGAGACATCAAGCCAAGGTCGCGAAGGACCGACTTTGGAATGTGTTGTCGAGGGAAGAGGCCTACGAGCTGGGTCGCCTCGACACCGCAAGAAAGATTGCCAGACTCGATTGAGCTCAAAGCCGATTCATGGCCTGATGTTGGCGTACTGCCATCTTCTGGAACGAACGATTTGGATGGAAGTGGATGCATCGCTTTACGAGTAGTCACACAAGCCAGCCTACGACGACGAGTCGCCAGACAGGAACTCCAATCCTCTGCGATTGATACCCAGGCGCGAAGAACATCGCAATACCGGCCACCAGTTCTCTCAGACTTTACTTCGGGACTTCGTCTATTCGCGCAAATCTCACCGCGTGGGCATCATTTGGGTTGCGGACGTCGTGGCTGGCACGTCGCTACGTAACATCGCAGTACTAGTGGACGGCAGCCAAACTATCACATTGCGCACTCATGCGAGTCACGGGAAGTAACGCGTATAAAACTACTCGACCGCACGTCTTCCCTCATCATTACACACCACTACCCTCGCTGCCGAAACGAAAGCCTGCCTCACCGGCAGCGCGAAACTCGCTCCATGACGAGGACCAACCATCGAATAGGCCGGAGCATCGCGCTATCCACAAATTCTTCCTTAGAGGTCATTGAGGCGTCACAATACCCACATGCTCCTGATGATTGACAAGCATCGAATAGCGAAAGGCGAAGTCGCGGAGTAAGCATGCAGATGGGCTGCCTGGCAATACTCGGCGACGCGAAGCCAAGATCTGCGCTTCAGACACCAAGCAGACCTACTAGTCCAGACGTTTGGAAGCCTGATGTCAGGAGCTGGAGGAGGAGTTTGAAGATGGAACGCGAGCGCTGTGGCGCTGTAGTTTGGACGCATGGATGATGTAGGACAGTTTTGAAATACACTACCGTGTGGAATACAATACGATAGATACGAGATTACAGCAACTTCTAGAGTCTCCGTAGTCTGCAAACATCATACTGATCGTGTTGCTACTGCCGCTGCTACCACGGTACCAAGAAAAGTCCCCGTCCAAGCCATTAACGCCGTACTAGCAAAGCGTACACTAGTCTTCCTCGCTGCTGTCGGTCTCAGACTTTGCACCCTTCTTTCCCCACTTCGACGCTCTCATCATCATCTCACCTCCAAGGACGAAGATAGCGCGCTCCTTCGGGGTGAGTGACGACTGAAGATGCTTCATCTCGACTCTAATGCGCTGGTTCTCTTGCTTCAACTCCCGGCCCTCCACCTGCATGTCGGCTAGCTGAGTCTCAAGAGCTTTGATCTCATTCCGCACGTCCTTCTGCTTTTCCTTGTTGATCGTGATGTTTTCCTTGCACCTGCTCTTTCTATCGATGACTTTACGGTAATCGTTGGCGAAGTCAATGGGCGACTGGGAGTTGGGGCTCTTCTCGACCTGGCAGCCTGTTAGTATATAACGTATTCTAGATGATCAGGTTTAACTTACAAGTGCCTCTGTAGACTCCCGGCGTGTTGACGAGGTACGCGAAGTGTCCATGGCGTCGCTGTTGTCTGCCTCAACGGGGTCCGAGTGGATGAGGAAACCTTGGGCTTTGTTGACGATTGCGGTAGAAGAGGGCTGTGCTGTAGCCACCGGAGGAGTCGATAGCGGTGGTGGTGTGCTCGTAGTCACTCGCTTCCTGGGTAGGTCCGGGGTCATGGTGCGAGCCCTCTTGAGAGAATCGCCTTCGGGGAAGAACCTCCGTTCTGGTACTGCGGGAATCATAGAGGCCACAGGAGCGCGCTGTGGGGTAGGTTGAGGAGTGCGTCTAGCCTTAGCCAGTTTGACTGGAGGGCTAACCGCTGCAGGCTGGCCGTTCACCTTCACCACCGAGCCAGCTCTTGATCTAGACTGAGAAACCGAACGCTTGGCACCGTCCACGTTCTGAGCGGCCGAAACGCGCGTCGTCACCACTGAGCCATCTGCTTCTGTCACAGGCTTAGAGACAGAGGGCTTGATACCGTACGCGTTCTGCGCAGTAGAAGCGCGTGACTTCTCCTTCTCACTGTTCGCAGCCACCTTTACAGCGTACTCTCCAGCCGTCTTGCATGCCGCAGTCAGCGAATTGATGAAGTAATCACCGACTATCCATGGCACTGGTTTATTAACTCCCTTGAAGATGAAGTAGTACTTGATGACCGCGCGTAGCTGATCCGGGTCGATAACGCCCGCTTTCTTGAAGCATTTGAACGCAGCTGCCGCATGAGTGTGCCTGAAGAGGTCAGTACGTGTTCTACATTAGCTCATACAGCAGGAATGACTAACTTCACCGCTTCTTCCGCGCTCATAGCCCCCCGGAGCTTGTCGAGACGGTCGAAGATGTTGAAGCGTTGGTCGGGGGATCGGCCATCGGGGTGATCGTTCTGTAGCAGAATCCACACCTCGCAATCTTTGTCCTTCCCGTCCTTGATGGTACCGAAGAACATACGAAACGGCATCTTATTCGGACGCTCACTCTTGTGGTCATCGAATGCAGCAAGCCGAACCTTGGCGACAGGGAGATGATGGAAAAGTGGGACATGGGCTTGGGTTGCGGCAAGGGCCGTATCGGCCGCACCTACTTGGTTCCCCATAGTCATTGGAACCAGTGCTGAGATTGAAGCAGGTGCTTTCGGTGTAAGGTAGCTGAGTTGGTTGTCGCGTCGTGTTTTGTGTTGATCGCGGCGTTTGCATTGTATAAATGGGGTTAGCGTGGCTCTAGCGCGCTTTGGATGGAGAAGGTGTGGCCTAGCCATGAGGTACCCGGGAGGTATTCGCTGTATTTTATTTGAACTTTTGTTTCTGTAGACGACATTGAGTACCTCCTGGGTACAGTTCATGCTGGTGCAACTCTGCGAACATACTCTATCAGTACCTGAGTATTTGGAAGCTTTCCATTACCACACAGACCGTTGAGCATGTCGCAGTCAGCGCATCAGCGCTCTGAGGTCTTCGAATTAGATGTATGACGGCCCAGCTGCTACAGAATTTGTAGGCCTGATCTGTGCGTCGATTATACCACTAGCGTTCAGTCGGCTCTGATTTTGCATTTGCTCTCGCCTTCCCAGATATCAAAGTTCAACAACAGTATTGTATCGCCTGTCAATGACAACTGCAAGGGAGACTCAAGCGACATTGCCCCTACGATGGCAACGCTGCATCAACAGACTGAACGCCACGTTAGTACGCCGCGGCTTGTTCACAATCATAGAGGAAGTACTCTCCCCTGCTACACCCACATTCGACCAGGCAATCCTACAGGGACGCAAAGCTTTGAAAGCCCCACTCGGGGACCGAAAGCAGAGTGATGGTATAACAGTTCCCGCGTGGGCATACATACTCCTCGATAGCAGTGGAAGTGAGCCATCGATCGTGTTTCGCGATGAGGTGCAGGTCCATTCGAACGGCGCGGAAACGGCTCAACTATACCCGCGATCTGCTTCGTCCTTATTGCGAAAAGCGAATCATCTCAAATCACCGTTCTGTCTCCTACATCAAGAAACAGACGAAGGTGTCAAGGATGGGCGCGGTATGCTTTGCGCAGTCATCGCCTACTACGCGCTGATAGCAGGGTTGAGCGACTGTGCCATCCGATGGCGTCGGTTTGACGCTTGCATGATTGCCGCCCTGGACTATATCAACATTACCCTGAAATGGATGAGCGAAATACGGCATGAGCCGACGCCCAGCACAGCGACAGCCATGAGACCTTCACTCATCGTGAGACTCCCAATAGGTCGAGAGGCTCTTGCAAAGATTACTGGAGTTTCCCATGGGTTCGAAGTTCCACACAGCGAGGACGAAGAGGATATCATGCTTCCCGATGAAGGCATCCAAGAGCAGCCAGATATCCCAAGCGCCACGCACCAAACCGCAGTCCCCGTTCTAGAAGAGGTACCAGACACCATCGACAGCGTCTTCGGAGACGACGTGGCCGGCGTCGCAGAAGAAGTCGACAGCGTCATCGGGGATGCCAACGACAGTATCATTGTTGCAAACAGCAGATCCCAAGTACACGGAAACGAGAAAGCATGCTACCCTTCGTTAACGATCAGGAAGCGCAAGCTGGAGGATATTACGGGAGGAAGCGATGGCGACCTGGTCGAGGAGATGGACGGGCACGGTTGGCGGCAAGCTTCTTCGGGCCGATCGCGAAGGAGGTAGGATAGTTGAATTTGAGGGAATATTAGGGTGAGACGGAAGGTCACATTGTACAGTAGAGTGTTCCAAAATTGAGGTATCGTCACTTTGAAGTCAGGATGGAAGCGGCGAAGGCCGGTTATTACGTTTCCCGCCCAAAGTTTCGCCGGTTGCTGGAGCTCATCCCATAACAAGCTAGCGCATTCTGTGCAATGCCAGCAAATGTACACACACTTTGCCTCGATAACTAGAGCTCACTCCTCTCACCAGACGTCTCTCTACGCCCTTTCTCATTCCCTTCCAGCGCAGCAAATGCCTCATTACTTGCCTTCAAATGCTCGAACTTTGGTGCATCCTCTCCCAATCCCCATGCAAACACACCACCAAGCCCCTTATCCTTCATGATGATCTGCATCTTGCGCTTAATAGCCTCAGGCGTATCCCAGGTCCAGAACAAGTTCTCTTCAGAATCCCAGTAGTACTGTCCACCACCCACCTCGTCATACATACCATTCTCCATCGCACGCTCGTACGATGCGGACAGTTCTTCTGGAACAGCGTCGTGCCATGAGAATGCGCCGGCTTTACCTAGATCAGCGCCTGTAACAGGGTCTTCCATAAGTTCTGTCGCGCAACCGATGGGGTTGACACTGCATGTCGCATTCGCAGCGGTCTTGTACCATTTGATGTAGAATGCCAGTCCCAAGTTCGCCTTCTCGGGCGGTACGCCGGCGTCGAGGTATGCATCGATGGCTTCGAGTGAGTTCTGGATACCAGTATGATGCTTTGTTACGTTGTCGCGGCGGTTGAACATGTCGTATGTCATGATGTTCAGGTAGTCGACTGACTCCATGATGGCGGGAATGGTTGAAGGAGTGAAGGCTAGCATGTCGCGTGGTAGACCAGGAACAGCTGCTGAGATGGTCTTCTCAGGCCCTACTGCCGAGCGGATTTCTGCTAGTAGCTTGGGGTAAGCAACTATCTCCCAAGCTTTATTGGAGTTGAGATGGCCAGGTGTTTTGTAGTCTTCGCCGTTGCCGCCTGGGTATTCCCAATCCATGTCGATGCCTGTTCTGATCAGCATCTGCCCCAAAAGAAGGTACCATGTGATGCAGCATACCATCAGCGCCGGTAGCATCGAGCATAGCCTTGACGTTGCTAGCGAACAGCTTCCGGCTTTCCTCAGTTCTGGCCGCTGTCGAGAAGCCATCCGTATCGCCCCATCCGCCGATCGCGACTTGGATGATGGTTCCATCCGCAAACTTGGGACGGACTTCTTCAATGGTGGTGAAGAGCGGCCATTCATCTTGCTCTGGAGTGTTGAAGGTATCAGAACGCATGAAGGCGAGGGCCACATCAGTAATGTTCGACACCAGACTTTGCTCCGGCACCACGATATGTTGCCTAGAAGACATTAGTAATGTTGGCTCACGTAGGAGTTGCGGGCTGTGACTTTACCCTGTTAGGTACATGATGTACTTCAGCCTCGTCGTGGTGGCCGCTGCAGCAGCGAACGTCCAGGCTAGACAAAGCCATAACCAGTTATGTCTAGCCATGTTTCGCTACTCGTTCGAAGGACAAGATCTCACGAGCTCTCCAGGGTGGCACTAAGACGTGTCCAGACGTGGTGTTGTAGTACTAATGTACGGTGGCGTCCATTGCAGCCCGCAGATGCCCCGCAATGTACTAGTATAATTGCGGACTAGCGTCTTCGAGCGACAGTCGTACCCCGGGGCCGTAGCTTCAAGGTTGAGCGAACTGTATCGTCCCGGAAGACATGCGCCATCATAACGGAAACCGTACAGCTGCCCTGGATGGAGCTATCAATGTAGTAGGAACTCCATGTAGTGTCATAAGCTCAGGCGACACCTGCTTGTTGTGGCTCGCCCCCGGGCCTGCTCTAACTGGGCTGTGCCCAGGTGGCTTGGGAAGTCGGGTGCGATTGGTAGGATAAATCCAACAGCTTCAGCCTTCCAGTTGGAGTGTCATCCGCTCATTTAATCTTCAGCCTGGTCGGCCAGCTTAAGGAAACTTGCTACCTCTCAGCCTTCACTCCCGCTACAGCATCTCTTTCATCTCCGCATAAAGCGCCCATTCAAGCAATCGTTATCAGCACCGCAGCCATGTCGTCGCACCCAACGTCCAACTCCCCGTCGCTCTACGAAGCTCTACCCTTATCCTACGGAGAAATACGGGTTCTGGAGGTTGCACCCGCAAGTTTCGGTGAGCCCGTCGAGTGCACCATGAAACGCATATCGCTTCTCGACGATCCGGTGCCATGCTACGAGACCATATCGTATTGCTGGGGACCACCTCGACGTCAATCTACTATAAAGCTGAACGGGCATCTGCAGTTAGTAACGGCAAGTTCAGAGGCTGCTCTGAGATTGATGCGACTCTGTGACCGGCCCCGAGCACTCTGGATCGACGCAACATGTATCGATCAGTCATCGATGACAGAACGCAGCGTCCAGGTGGCTTTGATGACGACAGTCTATAGTACTGCAATGCATAATCTTATTTACCTTGGCGACGACGACGAAGCAATGGCCTACAGAGCTGTGAAGGCTGTCCTAGGCGTCGTGGACGACATGCGTAAAGCGACCGCAGACTCGACTCTGCTATACCAAACCCTTCGTAACGGGAAATCTGGGTCAGAATTGTTCTCAAAGGAATCTTTCAACGAAAGCATGGATTTCGAAGCTCTTGAAGCTCTGTACAGTCTGGGCTGGTTTAGGTAAGACCACACGTCAATTATCTCACGCAGAGTTAAATTTAGCAATTATAGCCGCCTATGGGTACTGCAGGAAGCCGTTCTCGCATCATCAAATACCTGCTATTGGGGTACTTGCACTTTCCACCTCTCGGATACTTTACAAGCTGCAAGATGGCTCATGTACAAATGGGAATACATCACTCATAGTCTTCACTGTTGTGTTGGCCTACGTTGTGCTGGCGAGATGTTCGACACCCTCTACCCCGATGATCGTTTTGCATCAAAGCGCAAGTATCTAGACATCCTGTTGGGAACAACCCAACAATTCGAGAAGTCTGAGCCAAAAGATAGCATATATGCCATTCTGGGCCTACTGGACGAAAATACATCCCTAGAAAACAGTCAAGCGGCATTACTTAGGGTTGACTATACGAAATCGCTACCCGACGTGTTACGAGATGCTACACGGTTTGCCTTGTGTCAGAGAGGTGATCTGCACGTCTTGAGCATGATCAGCCATCACTCTGATGTAATGGCCGATTCTCAACGATTTCCGACATGGACTTTTCGGGTAGATTTGCGGCACACAGCTCAGACTTATCGGGCTCTTCCTGCATTTTTCAACGCTTGCGAGGGTCTCGAGCTAGCATCTTCACTCAACAACGTGTCTTTTGGTGGAAACGTGATGCTGCTTCAAGGTATAGTGGTAGAAGAAGTACTTCAAACAAGTGTCACTTGCCCAAAAAGTACTTGGCAGGGTTACGAAGATTACCACGAGTGGCTAGTCTCAGTCAAAGAAATAGCCATGAGCCATTGCCACGTCGTGCATCGGGAAGAACTCTACCTGGCTCTAGCTTTTACTCTCACGGCAGCCAACACGTTCCATGGAAATCGCGCACAGGCGGGTGTTTTGCAGCCTCTTGTAGGATACCTTGAGAGGTTGACCGTGCACGAGGGTGATGTAGCCTCGAATACCGTCAGAACCGGAAAGGGATTCGATTGGGAAAAGATGCGGTTCATAACAGAAAGTGTTAGAACCGGCTGTTGTGTAAGCCGCCGTTTTTTCGTCACGGCGGCCGGCCGGCCGGGTATAGGGCCTCGCTGTATGCAACCTGGAGACATTGTTGCAGTCCTAAGAGGTGGAAAGACGCCCTTCGTTTTGAGAAAGAAAGCCGACGGGTATTGGCTGCTTGGAGAGACATATGTACATGGCATCATGGACGGCGAGGCGGTGCAAATACACAAAGCTCAGGGCGGCTCAGAGGAGATGTTCCACGTACGGTGAAGAAGTCTTTTGATGGAAGGAAGTTCGATGGCGCTTCTCTCCGAGATCCGATCCAAGTACTAAAAAAAGAGCGTAGACACCTGGGCATTTAACAGCGGGGATGCCCCAGTGCTCGCCCACCCAAGTACGAAATACGCCGGTACGATGACGGGCTTTCAAGACTTTGCATTGACGATAATCTCGAAACGTTCGTCCAAGCACTACAACAATACTGCCAGCAGCTGCTGGAACCCACCTTTACGAGCGAAAGTAACATCGTCTTGTGATCTTCCATCGTATTCGACTGGAGGCGACTACATCTGTCTCCCAACGCGAATGTCTACACCGTTAGTTTCAAAGGGCATATCCTCGGCATGAATGTTTTCTGGAGACGACATTGCTGTGTCTATTTCGAGCGCATGCCGGCCGAGGCCGCCACCAATCAAAAATCGACAAGGGGCTGCGCTTTCCTTCTTTCGGCTACCTGCCAAGGGCTTCGGCCCTATGCCGTGGCAATTATGCGTCATTTCCGCCCAAAACCTTCTAGACGGTCATGGGAGGGGGCGCGCCACAGCCGGTGCTTGCCATTGCGCAGGGTCACAAAACTGGGGATACGATAATTACCCGACTGGATGAAGTCATAGCGTTGCGCTTTGGTCGTCGGCGCCGAGTGTGGACACCCTTCAGCCTCGTTGAGGACAGGCATGATGTACGACAAGGGGAGGAAATACGAGATGGCATTTGGATATAAGAGAGATGGGATGCTGCTCTCATCAGGCCTTCATCCAACCATCAACACATCAACACTACACTTATACTTAATCAACACAATTACCACTTCCACACTCCAACAACACCACCTCAAACCATCAACATGAAGTTCACCGCCGCCGCCGCCATCGCCTCCATGGCCGCCATCTCCTCCGCCCTTCCCCAGGCGTCCGTCTTCCCTCGCCCCGAGGCCGGCGACATCTTCCGCCTGATGTCCCTGCGCTCTGCCACCCCCATCCAGTACGGCAACGTCCAGGCCGCCAACGGCAGCCTCCTCATCAACACCCCCTCGGAGAACAACAAGACCTGCGCCGTCAACGGCGACCGCGAGAACGTCACCAACGGCATCAACTACGCCTCCTTCTCGCTCGACGAGGAGACCGGCAGCGTCTACATCTACACCTTCAACCCCCCTCTCCAGCTCTACGTCGACCGCAGCGGCATGGGCCAGGGCAACGTCCGCTACTCCACTGGTGTCCAGCCCATTGGCAAGAACCAGGAGCGCGGCCCCTTCAAGATCAACGACGACGGTGACCTTGTCTTCGCTGCTGGTGGCCTCTCTGGCGACATTGGCTTCCAGGCTTGCCCTGGTGCCGTTGGCGGTGGCTGGAAGATCTGGCTCTCGGGTACTGAGAAGCCTGCTGGCTCTGAGGGATGCACTCCCTTCACCATGAAGGCGCTCAAGGAGGAGACTACCTACAAGTGCCTCTACTCTTCTTAGATGCTGAGTTGGTAGATGCTGAGCTGGTGGAGATCGTTCGATATTGTACATATTATCATCGCATTTGAGCGTTTGCATAGCTTCTTGTTTATAGACCTGATGGAATCGGAAATGATCATGTTCATCTACACAACGCGTTGCTCCTGCTGTACATCGTGACCTTTACTTAGAAGCTTCATGTGGTGAGGCATGCTGGGAGGGTGGCTCGGCGCAACGCACGGCCGGACTCCATAACTTTATTACAGACGGAGCGCTTCTCGGAGTCTCTAAGATTGCACCAGCATGGATGGCAACAACGGCAGGCAATGGAAGCTTTCGCGAGCACATGAGCCTGCAAAGTAGCTGCCGGCTTTGGTGAGATGTATCGATCTACACTGTAAAATCAATTCCCTCTCATCCAAGGATGCCCAAGCAACTCCTTCGCAGTCCACCGATCCTCCGGCCTCCACTGCAACATGCACCTCACAAACCGCAGAAACTGCTCTGTCTTCTCCCCATCCAGATTCTCTTCCGACGCCTCTAGTGTCAAGCCTCGCGGTATGTCTATCTCGGCTATCCAATTCCCATCACCATCGAAGAACTCTTTGCTCCGCGCTCCTCTCTTCAGCAGATCCATCGGTGGCGGGCCGAGTATCGCGACTACTTCCGCGAGATGGGAAAGGCGTGAAGACGAAAGGGATCTAAAGCAAGGGTCTGGGTGATGTATGAACAGCGTGGAATTATGGCCGTGAGTGAACCCTTGTTTGTCTGCGAAATTCGGGTACTTGCACTGACATGAAGGAAGCCGTATCTGCGCAAAGCTCCTTCTAACTCCACGCCTGATCTACTTACATTCCTCGTTGGATTATCATTCAATGCTCTTCTTCGTAACGTCGGTTTCCTGTTTTTTTTTTCTCATGACGAAATTGTGCTGCGAAGTATGAGTATGGGGGTGGTTACTTTGTGTGAAGGGTTGTTGAGATGCGTGATTACAGCGTCAAGACCCTGATCCGGAGGATTTAGGTGTTCTCGACATCAGTATAGTACCCTGATACTCAAAGCAGGCGGTCGACGTGTAAGGAATGAGGTGAGGATGATCTATTGAGTGGCAGAGAGGGGGGTTGTAAAGACGGGTTCTGCACTGCCATAGTACTGAGGGGAGACGTTTTCTCCTTCTTCATCTCAGTAGCCAACACTGAACTCCTATCTTTTGTACCCTACAGCACAACGGGATAGGAAACGACGAGACATCGTGTCACATCACCCTACCACTTCTCTCGTCACAAGCACTGCACTCACTCGTGAGTCAGTGAGCGAGCAACCATGCCCCGACGCAACACCTCCAAGTTCCGAGCCGCCGCAGAAGAAGACTTCGCATTCCCCGCCACACCATCCGCATCTTCGCCCGGTCTACCCAGCACCAACACCACCAACTACACCTACACTCCCTCCCCATGGCCATCTCCATCCTCCTCTTCAACCTCCATCCCCACCCCCTCCCATTTCCACGACGCCCCCGAAACCCCCACATCCTCACCACCCCCACCCTTCCCTAGCACCACCAAACCCTCCAACACCTCCGCGTCCAAAGGAAAGCAACTAGCACCAGCTTCTCCACCAACGCCGTCCCGCCTCCCCAGAACAGTCAACATCAACGTCAAGCCCACTCCGAACACAAGCCCCAGCACAAGCCAGAGCAACCTCCTCTCTTCTCGCATCGCGTCCTACGAAGCACGCACCGCGTCTGCGCGCTCACCCACGCGCGGTGCGGCAAAGGGGCGGAGCACGTCTGTGGATCCGACGTTGATGGGGTTTGGCAAGTATTATGATGCTGCTACGAAGAAGTTTTGCGTTGGGGATGATGAGGGCGGTGCTGAGCCGATGGAAGAAGAGAGTGAGGATCTGGGGGAGAGGCGGGGACGCAGTCAGACTATGATACGTAATACGGTAGAAGAAGAGGAGGACGATGCTGTGCTGTCGAGGATACCATCTGTGGCTTGGCCTCCGGGTGTATTTCCTCCGAGTTCCGAAGCGGGCAATCGACGTGATGCAAGGCTTTGGGATGGGCAGAAGGAGAGTATCGTTGCAGTCAGTCCCTCTGTCGCGCCATCTGATTCCTGGCTCGCGGCGCCCGATGCCGGGCAGGAAGAGGAGGCGAGAGAGTATTGGGATGGCGTGTTAGCCCATGTGAACGAGGCGGGTGACGATGCGCTTCGGGAGAAGAAGCAAGGTACGTGCTCTCGCATCATTCCTCCATGTATACTTCCAGTGTGCCGATACTGACAACGCCACCTCACAGTCCTAGGCTACCCCTCCGACAACATGGACTACCACCGCAGCAAGATGCCCGCCCGCGACGAACACAGCGAGCCAACCGAGTTCTCAGAGCGAAAAGCCAACAGAGACAAAGTCATGCAGGTCCTCATCAACAGCGTGTACCCCAAGCACAAAGTTGAAGGCGTATCCTTCGACAACACCGAGGTCTTGAACGAGGATCGCAGGAAGCGGGCAATTTGTATCGATGACCCAGATGCCGACGCATCTCCGCCGCCCGCCTGTGACCACTGCGAGTACGTCACGTTGCCGCTACACGACCGACTGAGGAACAAGCTGCCTTCGCCAAGCATCTTCACGCCCTGGACGTACCGGTCCAAGTACCACGAGCTTCGAGCTGTTGAGATGGCTAGTATGAGCAAAGACCTGCCACTCAAAGACGACTCGCTCAAAGCAAGAGGTATGCATTACGACAGCAATAGAGCGGTTCTTGAGGCGGCGCTGGAGGAAGACAGGATCTTGAGGAAAGAGCCACACGTCGTCGATGCACTCAGGTGCCACTACGGCCACAATCTCAAGGCACCAGGAAACATGTCGTGTGGAACGCATCATCCGCGAATGATATCCGATGTCGACACGATGCAGTACTTGCTCTTGGGGCAGCAGGAGCTGAGACGCGATATTGAGCGCCTCGAGTGCGTGAGGCGTGCTGTAGGCACCTCGATCTCGACGGTGCGTTTACTGCCGACCCGCTACCGTGGACAGGCCAAAGGAAAGGTCCTAGGAAGAATGACGGCAGAAGAGCATCTTGAAGAGCTCGCGAGAAAGGCACTAATGGTGGATGACAACATGTCCGATGTGCCCGTGGATGAGCCGTTTCCAGTCCAGTCTGAGCAGTACCGCACCTCAACCAGCCTTGATACCATTGTGGAGAGTCCGCCCAGAGCGCGTAGCATGAGCGTTGGGACAGCACTTTACGTGACTGAAGAGTATACCCCTTTCGTCGAGCAGCCGAGACCACGTCAAAACGTTACGTCGCGATCATCCTCAGTATACAGCGGCAGTGCTGCAAAGACCAAGAGGAGTGTTTCCATCCCGCCCGCTCTGCCTGGACTATCAGAGACCAGCGACGCCGGAGAATGTCTGCCTCGGGAGAAGGATCGTGCGTCTAAAAGGATTATGCAGAGTATCCGATCATTTCACAACCGCGGTCGGTCTCGTCCTGCGTCATCAGCCGGTAGCGAGTCGAGTCGTACGGGGAGGCGCGAAGAACGTGGGAGGAGGGAGGGTGTCGTCACCAGTCCGACCCGGCAGGACGAGGAGAGGTATCCCAAACGCCAGAACATTGTGCAGCAGTGAGTGATGGAGTCATTCCACCACCTGGCCGCGTTCGTCTTGGAATACTTCTTGGACGACTGTTTCGGTGGTCTTTATACTGCGTTGACATCCGGAAAGCAGTATAGCAGTCGATATGATGAATGGCGTACACGTGTAGTGGCAGTTCTGACGGCGTTTCAAGTTGGAATGAGAATGGTGCTGTCCACGATGGTGTGGCATGGCTCCATCAATGGCGGAGCGGTTGCGATCAAACATGGGTTGGAGGTTGACCGTACTCAGACGTCCGTTTCGGTGGACTTTTGTCACGGCCAGAGGGTGATTATCGTCAGTTTAGCCGTAGTCTGCGCCTATCTATTAGTAGATAGTCCTCTGAATCCGACCGCAAACATACATATCAAATCTTGCCAATATCCTATTGCATGTCTTTGTGCAAAAGCTTCCGACTTGATGACCGAAGTTGGTCCTAACCCAGGATATCATCGCTTTGATATGAGAGGTATTGACCATAGTCATGACATCGTCAGTTGGCAGCGAGTGAACCGAGACACCAGGCCCAAATGAAGCCATGCAGGTACCTGATATCAGCACGTCTTGTGATGCTGACAAGCAGCCCCAACCCAGACGACTTTGTCAACCACAGGATGCCGACCATAGTAAGCGCATCGATCCACCGAATGCGTGTGGTAGATACATCCACAAACAGGAAACTTCTCGACTACTCGAATACACATACTGTGGGGCTGGTGTTCGGACCGATGATGGTGTCGTCTTGAAACAAGTTCGCGCAAGGTACGTGGAAGGGAATGAAAAGACACATGAGTGTTCCAAGATATCGAAATGACGGCATATAAAGGGAGTTGTTGACCCTCTGGACAGGTCGCAACATCCGCGACGAGCCTGCTCTGTAGACACCGTCTCGAAGCCCGGGACTAGTGGGATACGATCCTTGCCTGGTGTGAAGCATAACGGCTGTTCTTCCTCTGACGCGCTTAACGGCCATGTCAAAAGAAGCTGATCAGCGTCGTCAAATCATCGAAGATAGTTGCGAGAAACAGTCTCATTGGTGCCGTGACACTCTTCCACCGGCCGCAGACACCCGCATACGAGCAAGGAGGAAGACGGCGGACACGAAGCCACAGAGCAAAGCCTCGTAGTTGACGTCCAGGTATATTTCTTGGCTACCGAATGACAGTCCAGGGACGCCTGCTGGAATCCTGGTGATGTCTTACCGGCGCACATGGCTCCGCGGTCACAGGACGGCTGGGGCTTGTGGTTCGTCCGGAGGGAGCTGAGCTGAGATTAGATGACCAGAAGGCAGCAACGGAAGTGCGCTACCGGCGGCATCCGTGCTGTGAGCACGGGCTGACGACGATGCTTCTCTCGTTACCAGAGGAAAGTGCCGATGCTAAAACAGACATTCCGGTGCCCAAAGTGCGCGGCGTGCAGATGCATGCGGAGTAGTGGCAAGAAGGATTCGTACGTCTTTCGATCAACATCCTTGTGGATGGGTAACAAGCTTCGTGGTGTCGTGTGTGTGCAGGGGGTGACGATGTCAGACGCGACGGAAGTGGCATGAAGCACTGACCACCCGACGTCAGCCCTAACTTCTCTTACTAAGCAAAGAACTACCTAGGTAACTGCGACACTTCCGAGGTCATCCATCACGTTGTTCTTGGTGAGAGTTGATGTTGTTGGTACGGGAATTCATACAAGCAACCTTGCCTGCTGATCAGCGAAGCATAATACGTCCGACTACAACTAAACACTCGCGAGGCGAATAAAACTCGGAAACATCCATTCATAAATTCGTGAATTCTCAAGATCGATCCTGTCATCTTAGACCAACCACTACACATTCCCCAGCCAACTAGTACACATGCCGCCACCCCCTCTCAACACCCGTATGCTCACTCCACCCCTCCGCCTCATCCAACCTCTTATTCAAACTCTTCGCCCTCATCTTAACCAGCGTAGCACTAACAACACAAGCCGCACACCCAAACAGAATCAACCCCCCACCCAACCGATAAAATGGCTCCTGACTCGTCGGAAAGAAGTACGGGCTAAACCAATGACTAGTCTGACTAATGCAATTCGCAATCGCAATGAGCGCCGCCTTCTTGCTCCTAGGCGCGGGGACAAGCGTCGTCTCCCAGCTCAATTGCAGGTTGAGGCCGGAGTAGGTGCCGCTGATGAGCAGGATGAGACCGACGTAGCGGGCGCCGATGTTGAGGGTGCCGATGAGGGCGGCGCAGCCGACTGCGGACATGACGATGGGGAGCACGATGTGGTAGTAGGATTCTTGGAAGCGGCCGGATGTGTATGCCATTCCGCAGGCGAAGGCATAGGCGATGGCGTAGGGGGGAGCTTGGACGAGGTAGGTGGTTAGTTCGTCGAAGTGGAATGTCTTCATGATCTGTTTTCTTGGAGTTAGCACGCGGGGAATAAGTAGCACAGTGGTGCTGGACATGGGGACGTACCGATGGCAGGAAGTCCTTGAAGCTTTGCGCTGTTACGAGGGCGAAGTGCATCAGACAGAAGTACCAAGTAAATGGATCTGCGGCTGCGGCTTTGACACCATCCCATGTGCCGCCGACGCCCTCGTCATGGCCGCCGTTGGACACTTGAACGCGGTACATGGCCATTTCGCTCTCTTCCGGGGTCAACCATTTGGTGTTGTGCGGCCACGATGGAAGCAGGAAGTAGGCACCAGCGGCCACAAGAATAGACGCAGCGCCTTCGATGATGAAGAACCATTGCCATGCGTGGAGTCCGAGAACCTCGTCCATGTTTGTCAAGATGCCGGCAGCCAAGAACCCAGACAAGATATTCGACATGGTGTTTCCGGCATGCCAGATAGCCATGCGCATGGGGTTCTCTTCTTTGGTGTACCAGGAAGATGTCACTGTTGCGCGTCAGCTCCAGGTCTTCAATTGATGGCTTAGTGCACTTGGACATACTCAGCGTGATACCGGGGAAGAAAGGCGCCTCGGACAAGCCGATGAAGAAGCGACACACGGCGAAGCCAGCTCCACTGGTCATTGCTGGCATACAGATTGTCGCTGTACTCCATGCCATCATCATGGACGGCAGAAGCCATCTTGGGTCGGCCTTTGCGAGCCACAGGTTACCGGGGAGTTGGCCAACGAGATAGCCGACGTAGAAAGTGGACTGGAGGTAGAGGTACAACGTTAGCGTAGGCTCTCAAGATCATCATGTGTAGGGGTGGCCTTGTGATTGCGGGAGGAACGCACTATACCCGTATTCCAAATAGTGTCGCTCATGTGCAAGTCCTTTTGTAGCCCAGCCAGGCGTGCGTTGGACACGTTGATGCGGTCAAGGTAGCTAGGTCTGGTAAGCACAACGATGCAAAGGTACGCTTCGGAAATCTTACTTCATGAGAAACATCAGAGTGATGCATGGCATGAGTCTCCAGTCAAGCCGTTTGACAAGTCTCTTGTTCAACGCATCCATTTGTTCCTGGCTCAAATCTCTCAATGTTTCAAAGCGAGCCTGAATCTGCTGCGGTGTGATAGGTCCAGATTCTGGAGCTACCTCCTTGAGCTCAGCACCTGCCATCTTCTCGTCGATGCTCGTCATCTTCTCGTCGGTGTTCGTCATGTTGCTGTGTTGAGTGCGCCGATGACCGAGCTGTGAATTGATGATGCATCTTCACGACACCAACCTCGTCGTTATATAGACAATCGGCCATTTGAAAAGCCTTTGCACGATTGGCCGCGGGCTATCTCACGGATTCAGTTGCCAAAGGCGTCTAGCAAGCATACCAAGGGTCTAGAGAGGAGGCTAAGAATGCGAGCGGGCCTGGGGATTGCGGGGCCCCAGGAAACGGCGAACCATGGCAGTGGATATGCGCCACTGTCAGTCCCCGTTTGGCAACTAAGGCTGGTCCCAAGAAGCTAGAGCGAGGGGATGCCGGTACGCGAAGGATCTCGGAGCGTTGTTGACACGCCATGCCTCGAAGCGAGTCCTTCCTTCCCGCGGGTAAGTCGGAGCCGCATGCGTTGCCGCGGGATGTGTAGACCTTGCCGTCCCGCGGCTGGACTTTAGACTGCAATTTTCATAAGGTCGCCTCTCGCATAACATTGCCGCGGGAGTGTGCTGAGCATCAGATACGGCGTTCGTGAAAGACTGGAGAAGATGCGCCGTTGGCCACGTGCGATGAACGACGTTGTACCAGCCCGTCGGTTATCGGACAAGATAAGGCGCTCATAGAGCCCCGCCCAAGCACTTCGGATGGTGCACAGTCAGGATTATTCCAATCTACTATCACAACACAACAAAACGCAACTACTCTGTTGAAAGGCATTGAAGCTATGCAGCATAGCGCGTCTATCCACAATTATTTGGTCATGATGTCATGTAGTCTTTAGTTTGAGCCCAGCGGTATGCGGTTTGATACAGACAACATTGGTAGTAATAATACTGGTATATCTATCGTAACACTAGACGACATGGGACAAAGCCAGATTCCATGGATATCAATCAACGCCACTAAAAACACCCGATCTCTATAACGATGACGGAGTCATAAGAGCTGCGAGCTTCTCATATACAGTGAAAACTATGCCGCCACTGAAGACCAATCGACCCAGTCGCATGGTACTTCCACTCCAGAACCCGCGAACACCAGCGTGTTGCATAACGCTCCAAAAGGCCTCCATTGTACTCGCGCCTTGTGCGCTCTGGGCGCGCGTCTTGATAGTATCGAATGGCTGTGTGGCATAGACAGTAACGGTGCCGGCTATGGCACCCAGCCCGAACGTGACGAAGCTATTCTGCGGCAAATTCTTTTGGCGCGCGACATCCTTCAAGACGTTGTAGGAGCCCATGCGGACGGCAGAGGTGGCCGACTGCTTCATGGTAGTGGACACGAGCCCGCGATACAGGCCAGGTAGGCCGTGGGTGTGGAGGATCATCTGTGTGGCGTGGAGGCCCCCGCGATAGCGCGCGGCACTGGTGCTCTTCGCGTTGTCGATCAGGGCCGTCTTGACGCGCTCCGTGGGCGTGACAGCGACGATGCTCTCGACGCTGCCGGCCAGCATTCCTGCCAGCACGCCGCGCGCGGGAGACAGTACGCCCTGCTCATCGGCGAGGCGGTTGCGAATAGAGTCGAAGGAGAGGAAGCGCACGCCGGCTTTGAAGGCGGTGCCCACTATCAGCGTGGAGCAGCCTGTGTAGATGGCGCCGATGCCATGGGTGCGGGCGACGTGAGCGACCACAGCGAAGGGGTTCTTGGAGCCACCGCTGCCGGCCTGCAGTTGGGCGCGCGTCTTGGCAAACTCAAAGGGATAGGTTGCTGTGGCCTCGACGCCGCCCGCGACGGCACCGGATAGCAGCGAGACTAGGGCGGTTGGGGTCTGCTTCTTCGCCGCTGTGGAGGCACGTGACTTGGCGAATGCGGGCGCGGGCGACAGGGCGCCAACGTCGACGCTGGGGGGTGCGAGTGTCGCGCTCATGGTGTGCGATGCCGGCCCCGAACAGCCATGTTGCTATCTATATCTTCGCACTCCCGTCACCATTCCCGTCACCACTCCCGTCATCACGGCTACCCGTCTGGCCTACTATGAGTGACTGACGCCTACCCGTCTGAACGGGCCGGACACGCAAATGGGCGGCCGAGTCATGCACATTAAGCCGCAGGAGGAACGTAAGTCATGGCACAGTCGAGTGCAGCGACGTGTGAGATCAAGCGCAGTGCGGAGCACCCCACGTGCGTCTGCGTCTCTAACACCCTGCAGGTGGGAGAGACTAGAGGCGGGGCCTAGGCAGAGCCTATCACGCAACGTTGTAGTAGCATGCTAAGTCAAGAACCAATATGCCGCTCCGGCAGACCGACCCCAATTTCGAAAGTGAACTCTTCGAACAAGTCAAAGCAGCCTTCAACGAAAAGTACGGGTGTTTACAATACTGGCTTCCACTACCGCTCATCCTCGTCGATGAACAAGCAAACTCACCACTACCATGCTATGAACCCGCAGAGGAAACCCTGGCCATCAGCGCCCACACATCCGCACGCATCCATGCCCTTTACTCGCAAAGCGCCGCCGCATATGCGTTAGTCAAGAACCCGCCCACCAGCATCGCCCTTAACATCGAAATCGAGACACAAAAGTACGACACAGACGACCTAGAATATCTCGTATGCTACCACCACAGACACCACTCGCGCCGCCTACAGCTGCACAACCCGGAGAAACTACCCGATCTACCCTTCATAAGCAGCCTATCCATCAGGTCAGCATGCGGCTCCGACGCCGATACCGCAAGAGACATACGCCCTCTATCTCCCCTCGGACCACTGCAATGCCTCGTTCACCTGCCAGCAGTGCAAGAATGGACCGCCCGCTGGTTATGGGAAAGACCCATGCCTTCCGCCCTTTCGAGCAAGGTGATGCGCGAGCACTGGACCTGGCCGTGGGAAGGTCCCTTACGAGACGCCCGCCACGAGTTCGGCGCCGCCATCATAGACCAGGAGGAGCACCTCTGCGGCAAAAGGATCCCCACCAGCTTGACCAGAGCCGCGCTGCATTTCTGGCCGTTCTTCTCACTCCCTAAACACGATCAGTCGATAGCCCGGCCCAACCTGATCCACCCCGCAGACAAAGACCCAGTGTCCATCGGTCTGCGCAGACTCGGTACACAACTAAGCATATTCGACATCCGTGCCATGGTCACTCCACACCTCTTCCCCAGCCCCGACGCACCAACCCCGCAGCAATGGTCACAAATGCGGCGCTTCAGACTGGAATTCCATCCCTTGCGTCCAGACGGGCGGTGGTACTTCATCGGTCCCCGAGGCGAGGACCCCCACGACTCTGAACAAGGAGGGTACAAGATCTCAGACACTGAAAATTACCCCCGCGAGATCGACGAGGAGGAATGCGGGGATCTTCGTGGTCAGTATGATTACGAAGTCACCGATGGGCCCGAATACGATGTAAACATGTTCCGCGTCCAGCCCTGCAGGGAGCGCATCGAGCCGCTGCTTGCGGCGTTTGCGAAGTCGCTGTCTCGTGACAATATGCCGGATCTTGAGGACGCGGAGATGTTTACGCACTTGTGGTGGCACCCCTCGGACGAAAGAGAAGTGGAGGAATTTGGTTTGCGGATGAAGAAGGGGCATAGATGGGGTGTCAAGTTCATTGCTGGGCGTGGTAGTCAGACGCAGAAGAACGGCGATGCTGCTGCAGCACCAAGACCACCGGTAGTGCAGTGGCAGGTTGGCGACTGGAGACCCAGTGAAGAGATCATGAGTTTGTTTGAAAGACTTGGACAGCAGGAATGGCGCGATCTCGAGTGGGGTAGGTATAGAGATACGGCGGGGCGCGATTTGCTGGGTAACAACCAGTCTTCACCTATATAATTGTGCAGACAACCAGAATCCCTTGTTAAGGATTTCGAGAACAACTGGTCTGATACCTTTTTAGAAGCAGCACGTCGAACATCTAACCGCAGCTGCATCTATTCTTGTGTATGTGTGTCTGTGTGTATAGTTCAACAAGGGTTGCCAAGGGGCTTGCTTGCTTGTATGATGAAGATTCAGCAGGCAAAAGTAATTGAGCTAGACAGTCAGCTTTCAATTAATTGCTTGCGGCGTAAACTTACAATTAGGCTAGACCTCCATGCTCGACAGGTATCTTCTAATACTAAACTATGGTAGTAGATAAAATTACTAAAGAGCAACACGATAGGTCGAGCAGGATAACAAAGCAAGAGACATTAACCTCTTCCGCTCTGTCATTCCATGGGAAAAGTCAAGGTCTCTCTAAACACTTCCATCTCCGCAAACACTGCATTCGTTGTATAGCTATCGCATGCAGTACTGCTGTACGGTATGGCAGGACTTGGAAACACCTCTCAGTCAATCACCACATCTCCAACAACACCAGCAAACGCGAACATGTGAAGAAGTGGGGTATCTAACATTCCTTCCTCACACTACGAATAGAAGAGAAAGAAAAAGAAAACACGACATGTGCATACATGCAACCAAGAACACAGCCGTAAGAAAAATGCCAGCGAAAAAGACGCGTGGCTGATAAAACACTCGATCCAGTCGTGACTGTCGTAATCCTCCGCAAATCAAATACAACATCCCATCCCTTCCCGTCCCTGCTCCCCTTCGTCTTTGTACAATCTCTCACATCCACCCGTCTATCTCCTCCTCCTCTTCGCACTCCCACCCCCACCTCCCGTTCCCCTCCTCGTCTCATCCTCCACCTCCTCCACCGTCGCCGCAGGACTAGTACTATTACTACTCCCCCCACTAGCCGTACTCTCAATCTTACCCACGCCATTCACATTCCCATTCCCATTCGCACCCGTCGCATCATCCACACCAAGCAACCCAGGATCATCGCCCCCGATGCCATTCGTCTCATCCGCAAAATCAAAACCAGCATCGCCGTTCGCGGGATCAACATCAAAAGGCGTACTGGCATCGAATGTGAAATCAGGTAGACCACCACCGTTGGTATTGGTGTTGATGCCGTTAATCCCGTTTGTAGCTTTTTGATCGGGGGGATTCGCGTCTGCGGTGAAGAAATCGTCGTCGTTGACAAAGTGGCCCATGTTAAGGTCGAAACCACCGGGTTCGCCGAGGCCGCCGTCGTCGCCGGCTGCACCGCCAAAGTACCCGTCGTTACCTTCGCCGAGTCCAGAGATCTGGCCGGTGGGGGATAGCGGCAGGATACGCTCGTGGATGTGTTGGATCTTGCTGTTTTGCTGGTCGGACAACTTTTGTAGCATTTCTAGTTGTTGCTGCGTCGCTTGGTACTGCGCTAGATCACCCAGCAAGCGGTCCATTTCAGGCGGATGCGGGTTGGTAAGCGCGTTGTTTGTGTTTTGAGCGGACGTGTTGTTTACGATCTGGGAGAGGACATCGTTGCGTTGTTGTGGGGTGAGAGGGACGTGACCGTCTTGAGTTTGGTAATTTGATAAAGCGGCGGCGTAGTCGAAGTCTGAAGGTGGGGGCTGCGAAGTGCCGGAGTGGTTGGTTGCTGTGGCGTTGGCGTTTTGGATGGCCGACATGATGGCGGAGTTGTCGGCTAGTGGGTTTAGGTTGGAGGCAGGGTCGGGTTTGACTTGGGAGGGGGTTATGCTGTCTCTGGCTTGTTGAGAAAATGGTGATGACTGGGACTGCTGGCGATTCATCGATACTGAGGGCCTGAACACTGATTGTCGACTGCCAGGCCGTGTGATGGGACTAGCGAGTGGCCGGGCTGTTGGGCTCATGGTCGTGGCGCGGCCTGTCGTCGTTGGAGCGAGGTAGTCCTGGTTCGGAGCTGGCGCTGGTAAAATGGCAAGCGGTTTCTTGTTCCTCTGCAATTGCGGAGACTTTTGTGCTTCCTGCATGGGATAGTCGTCGACGTCCACGACATTGCCGTGGTGTTGTTGTCGTGCCGCGGGGAACATGTCTGCCAGATTCATATTCGCATTACCCTCTAGACTCCTATTATAGAAGGTGGCGAGGAATGTCAAAATAGCATTGATAGAGTTCTCGTGGCGGTCGTGCAGCGCTTGGAACGATGTCGCTCGAGAATAAAGCTCCTCATTTTGGCGTTTGATCTGGGTAAGGACATTCGAGATGAGCTTTTGCTGTTGCTGGAGTTCCCTGACTTCAACCCGCAGGCTGTTGTACTCGGATCGTGGGATCATGGCCATCTGCTCGTTTCCTCTGACGGCTACTTCCTCAACATAGCCTCCACCCCCTGTATCTTGAATGTACTTGCGGTCTTCGTCGCTATCGCCCTTGTTCTCTTCATCCCGTTTCCGCTTAGGTCCGGTAACAGGATTCTTCGGCTTCTGGATCAGCCATAACAACTCTTGTCGACCGCGCTTGAAGTACTTGTTGTAGTATTCACTAGGTGCTTTCGCTTTGGTCTCGCTGGCTTTCATCGAATTGTCCGAAAGTCCCACCTTCTTGTGGAAGCCGTACATGTTCAGTTGCCGTACGAAGGATGCGTAGTTGTTGTGCTTGAAAAGCTCGGGTATCAGGGTCCTCGCAAATTCGTCCTCGTCAAGCACGATGAAGGAGTTGCCGTCGTCCGACCAGCGAATGAGGTTTTCGTTTTTGTTGTTATCGAGGAAACTGTCAAGGTCAGTCGCTGTTCCAGTACAGTCTGCGAAGATACTCACCTGCTCAACTTCTGCACAAACGGCGGGATCTGTTTCCGCTTCGCCTGTGCATCCTTTTTGGCAATAGCCGCCTTCTGCTCCAGCTCCTCATCGTCATCCACCGTCTCCCACTGTTGCGTCGGACTGGCAAATCCATCCCATTGATTCCGCCGTGGCGCAGGTGCAAGTTGCTGGTTTGTGTTTCGCCGTACCAATTGCCCCGCCATTTCCGCGCCGTCGTTGTATCCATCGAGCGACACGACGCGGCTATGGCCTCCGCCCATGCTCTGGCCGTTGTAGTCGTACAGCGGCGGGTCGGTGAAGTTCATGTCTGCGCCAGCCGTAGGGTCGTTCCAGTTCATGTATGAGTCGGTCGCGGGGATGTCGTGCTGATACGCCTGAGTGGGAGCCTGTGGTGAAGCACCCGGCGCGCGCCGCTTGCGGTTCGACATGAGTGCTCGCGCGCCTCGTGTGGCTGGAGCGAGGGAGATGTTTGATGGGTGCGTCCGCTGTGTGTATCCGGTGATCCCGCCGGCCTGAAAGATTCTTCGCGGGTCCTCGAGCGCGGCTATCAGCCTTGTCAATTCCGTGCAGATGCGAAGCCGTGGAAGTGCGAACAGACACTCCAAGTCAATGATGGAGTTTAATCGTAGGCCCTAGGTCGCGCGATTCCGTCACGATTATGTAGCGGCGCAGTCCAGATTGTTGTCTTGTTGTCGCAGTTTTACTACACCACCGGCTGATTGTTCGAAACAGTTCGTTGACTCGCACAAAGAATCGGGGGGTGTTCCAGCAAAGGGCGCAAATACAAACGCCTGGAAGGCGGTTCTGGAAGGCAGCGGCGTCGTGATCAGGAAGGGCGCCGCGAGGCAGACATTCGGCGGAGCAAGATGAGTCGGGTCGTTTAAGTTTTGGTGGAGAAATCCGGGGTACCGGCGACCAATGGGTGGGCAGGCAGGCGATGGCGCTGTCGAAGGGTATGCGCAACGTGTTCAGATGCGGCGGAAGCCTGGAGTCGGGCGGTTGGATGGCGTGCAAGGCAGCGTCGGCACTGTCGCGTACGAACGCTCACGATGAGATCAGTAGACTTCACCGCACCGCCAGCGTCATTCGCTTAGCCTCGCGCTAGCATGACTCGCAACATCGTCTGGGTCCTGTCAGTAGTAGTAATGCTAACGTCCACTTTTCGACGCGACCTACAGCATCCTATTCATACTCACTTGCATCTCTCAACACCGGACCGGCAACGACATAAGGGCGTCAAAACTCTGTCATCCCGCCCCCCGGCCACGTCGACCCATGACAGCCGGCATGATTTGCATTCGGCCCGTTTGAGGTGGAACGATGGCATTTCGCCTTGAATTCCCATGCTTTACTACAGATTTCCCATATTATTTCCCGATCAACAGCGCCACTCATCGAGATCCATCCTGCCGCCGGTGGTCTATCATGCCAGGGACTCAAACGCTGAATGGTTATGGCTTCCGTACACTTGCTCTACAGTATTCAACCACGCCTCGGATTCCTACCTGGGAATCCTTGAGAGCAGATGCCTCATACATAACCCGATCGACAGTGCATCTTGTTGGGATCTTTGGCAGTGCAAGCAGTTGATCATCGCAGCTCATATCTGAATGAGACGGCCACTACCTCCCCTCTGCCTCCCCTCCGCCGCCCCCACCCGACCAAGCTTACGACGTCTAACGAGAGACCTTCATCCCCTCCCCCACCCATTCGTGCCTTGACCTCCCCTGCTTTACGACAGATCTCCTATAATCCTCCGATCAACAGTGCGTCCCATCATGATCCATCCCGGCATGGCACTCCTTCATACCAGGGACTCCCCATCGAACGTTCTAGATATCACCTGATTTGGTACAATGTTTGTTGACTCGTACGTTGCAAGATAAGTAAAGTGCTGTCAGATCGACTCAACAGCCAGGGTATAAAGTCATGTGCCACGCGGTAGTGCTGTGGATGGGAAGGCATCTCCGGAGAAGTGGGAAGTGTGAATTCGGATTGGCTGGAGAATGGAAGCGAGTGGCCCGAGCAACATGATACACAGAGTAGAGTATCGGACATGAGCGATACTCTGGCTTTAAGATTTCCATGCAATCGGGACAAAGTCCCTACACCAATTTGTAATACTTCAACAGGCACCCCGACTCCGAACACTGTGTCTACAACACATCAAACAGGCACCCGCATCATGGCATTTCGCACATCAGTTTTTACTACTCGATCGCTGCACCAGCCACGAATACTCAAGATCACGGCAATGTAACATGGATATTGGAAAAGGGTACTGGAAAAGCCAGACTTCCACCACCACCCCACCTCCTCTCCTCCGCCTCCCCCACCCACCCAAGTCGTTGCACTGATATGTAATACTTAACAGGCACCCCGACTCACAACACTGTGCTCGAAACGAATCGACCTCGCAGCAAGAACAGCACGCATATTCACCTGACCTTCTTGTTACTCGACTGTCGTACCGGGTACAAGTAGTGCATCCTAGAGCAATGCAATCAAGATATGAGAGACTTGCTTGGGGACATCGGAGACACCGGAACTTGATTAGTAAACCTCGGTACAGATATCAAGGGCGAGCCACAATTCAGAGATCAAGTCAAAAATTGCACACCTTCCATTACAATCCTGTCGCACCACCTGGGGGCCAGCACTATCCAAAAGACTATAATAATAAAGAATCGCGAATCGAAAAACGGAGAGGAGAAACGACAGACAAGAAAAAGGGCGATACATGAAACAGCAAACTACGACAACATGAAATCCCATATGTGTTCATGAAATAATGCTTTTTGCTTTGCCAACCCAGAATGCCAAGGTGTCGGAATGAATGGATGGGGGAAATAGATCAGGGGGGCAGCGAGCCCGCATGGGGGGAAAATTCTGGATCTTCTTGGTGTTATACTAATGTCTTATCTTTCTACCGTTTCGTAGCATCATTCTTCGTATGCATCGTAAAGGTTCAATCCAGGGTTGGGGGTAGTGTAGCGAGGGCCGAGGGCGGTAAAGGCCGTTAAAGGACGTTCGTGTCGTTCATGGGGTGGCGCCATCGCACGTTTCGTTGGTGATAGAAGGAGTGAGGATACGTGCGTCGACATTCATTTTCGTCGTTGCGTGATTAAGCTATTGGCCTACGAGGATTTCGACGTTGGATTGACTCGACAGCTCATCGCTGTTGCGGTTCTGATGGCCGTTTTGGCGGGGGCGGCCGAAGCCCTGGCCGCGTTCGGGGAGGGGTCCACGGGGTTGGCGCGACGGACGGTCGTCGTAGTTTGTGCTGAAGGAGCGGTGGCCGCCAATGGGGCCAGGCGCATCCCAAGACGTCATTTGGCGCAGAGCACGCGGGCTGCTGTTTTGCGGGTAGCCGGAACTGAGTTGCATTCGGTTCATTTCGCGCTCGAGCAGGCTGTCGTCGCGTTGCGACATGGAGCCCGTCGTGGGGGTGCCGTTGGGGTTGGTGGAACTGCCGCTGTAGCCGAGTCCTTCGAGCGAGATGCCGCCTGGGCGGCCGATGGGGTGGCTGGCGGTCGAGGGCGCGGGCGAAGGCGTGTAGGAGCGGAGGTCGGCGTAGGACTTGGCGCCGCGGAGGTTGGGCACTGCGTTCAGGCCGCCGGGCGAGTCGGGGAATCCGAGAAGACCTGATGGCTGCCTGTTGAAGGCGTTGTAGAATCCACCCTCGGCGCGCACATCGCTGAAGTCGGTGGTCGCTGCGCGGTTGAGGTTGCGGCGAGGCTGCTCCATGTGGTTGCTGGGCATCTGCGGCATCGGGGGGCTGAGGCCCTGGTTGTCGTGGACCTTGAAAATGTGCACCTGTCGCTGTTCGCCGGTGCCCTTGGACACATGCGCGAGGCCTAGCTGGTGGGCTAGAGTGTGGACGGTGCGGCGTTGGAGAGGCGCCAGATTCGGGGGGAACGTCATGCTGTCGCGCTCCTTGGTCTCCTTGAACAGAAGCAACTGCGTGTAGAATTGGAGCACTTGGGGGTCGTTGAGGTCGACATCTACATTGTCGTTAGCAATGTTCCCGTCATATGTCCCGTCCGCAAACATACCAACAGTCTTTGATGCCGATCCAGCTCGCATGGCGGAAACTGGCGATGGCGATGTAGCGGGCATGTGCGAGGCAAGGGAGCCAAACGAAGCCTGTGATTGCAGACCGCCGCCGAGGGGCCGGTGCTGCTCCTCGAGCTGTCCGCGACGTTCACGCTTCTCCCGCTCAATACGCTCCCGCTCGGCCAATGGCAGCATCTTCTTGTACTCGACACGCAGCTTCCGGCCGTTGAGCTCAAAGTGGTTCATTGACTCGATAACGGCGGCCGTCTCCTCGGCGGTGGTGAAGTTGGCAAAGGCCAGACCCCTGAAGACGCCGTTGTCGAAGTGGTAGTTGAAGGCATAGGGCAGGGGTAGGCGCAGTTCCGTCATGAGGGAGACGAGCTGCTCCTTCTTGACGGCAAAGGGGATGTTCTTGATGACGATGGCGGTGGGGATGAGCTCTTCGTCGACGTCGTGGCCGTAGCTCGTGTTCTGCATGGCGCCGAGGTTGTTGTTGCCCAGGGCAAAGCTAGGCAGGCCTTGGGGCTGCTGGTCCATCCATCCCTATAAAGTCAGTATTGACTCCATTCATCTATCGAGTATCGGGTGTGCTTACTGATGGCAGTGCGCTCCGCCCTCCGCCGCGCTGCTGCGACTTGATGCGGGCCTGCTGGGCGCCCCCGAGCGAGCCCAGGCCCTGGTTCTGGGAGAAGGCGTTGGTGTTCCAGCCCTGGGGCGCGCCCATGTCGTAGCCGTAGGCGCCGGCGTGCATGGTCTGGTTGAGGCGCTCGTAGTTGCGCGGCTGGTCGTACCTCTGCTGGTGGTCGTCCTGCGCGTACATGGTGTTGGGCTGCTGGACCTGCTGGTAGGCGTCGAACTGGCGAGAGGGCATGCGGTGCAGGGTGCCAGAGTGGGGCTGGTTCCGTTGGGCAATGGGCGAGCGCGACGTCGACTGGTCGTACGCCGACGAGTACATTATATGTGTGCGGCGAGGGAGGGCCGGGGCGGTGTTTGGGTGCAGAGCAAGAAAATTAACAGCGGAGGTAAGAGTAGCACGTGGTCCAAGCTCGTAATGTCGTGAAATGAGCGGAAGGCGGCCGTCGCAAACAGGTCAGGTCGGATCGGAGGAGAAAAGGGGTCGGCGTGAGCTCGAGCTTGCGTGGTCGAGGTTGGCTGGCGATGGTAATAATCAGGGATGCCTGGCGGACCCAGCGCAGTCGTCCCCTTTCGAGCCGCACTTTTCGGTGGGACGCGAACAACAGGCTAGCAGACGTCAGAGGGCTTCAATATCGCTAACACGCGACCGGGTGGATGCGTAGCTGGCTGGATGCGACGACGATGCCCGCCGCTTGGAAGCAAAAGTTGTCCTGACACCCACTAACGGCGCGGGGAGACGGCTGCACACACGTGCCCGCGACGACAGAGGGCAGCTGTTTCAATAGTCTCGCGCGCAGCGAACGGCTGGCCAGGTCAGGAGTCAGCGACTTGTCCATCTTGATTGGCTGACGCCCATCGTAAACCATCTCCCGCTGCACTCTGCCTAGGTCGTGTTTGGTATTAAGTTGTGTATACGGCTTGTTCCTCCCGCCGTCTGAGGCCGCTACCTCTTCGCCGCCCTCTACCATGACATCTCTCTTAAAATACCCTCGTCTGCACAGATGCCCTGGCCAGAGCCCAACACCTCCCATTACTCATGCCCACCATGTCTGCCCACACGCCACATCACCGCCCTCCCTGGACGGGCCAGCCTCACAAAAGGGCGACAGAGGGATGGCCCGGCGTTCTGGAAGTCGCCAGGTGGCGGGCCGTAGCGTTAGCTCCCTGCCAATAACGTGGAACAACACCAACTCTGCTTTTCCCTTCCATCAACGCCTGCCAGAAGTGTCTGCTGTCAACGGCGTCGAGACAGGCCAAATCTGCCCCGTCGTGAACTCGAGGGACCTGCTCCTTTGGCCAGAATCCTCCGAGACGCTCGGGGTGCATGATGAGCACACGCGACGTCGTCAGCTGCACCCTGCCACCGGTAATCTCCCCTGGTACGGTTCATCGTGCTGCACCCCAGATGTGCAACTGGAATAAGGCTGCATATTCACTGCGATCGCTTGACACTGTTTGTTCATATTCTATTGTGGTGTACACATAACTCTGTATAATCTTCATCCGCGCTGCGCAGTCCACGCCGCCCAGCACACTCACTCATCTCATTTGACAGACCATCTGAAAGCTAGGCATATACTCGGCCATGGAAGACGATCAGGGACGGCTTCCCGCTTTTATCAAGTTTCCGACTGGCTGAGCACAGCAGATGTGGTTTGTAGGATCGCTTAGCCTGCATGCATAGCTGATCATGTGAATCCGGCCACTGGGCCGAACACCACTCTCGGGCGCGACGTCTCGCCATCATCCCTTTTCTGCGGACTGGTTACGCGACAGACATCGTGGCTGTGCTTACATCAATTGCATACCCCTTCAGTCCTCAAAGTCGAGCAGCCGCGAGAATTCAGTCTCGCCGACGCGTCGGAACTCGGCTCCTGCTGCAAACTGCCCACTTGCTTCCCACGCTTGCATGGTCGCCTGGTCGTATGGCCCATTAATCTCACCTTCTGGTGCGTTGAGCCAGTGGAACTCCCACTGCACTGTCTCCGGGTTCGGGTTCTTCCAGTCCTCTCCAGTCTCACGCTTGTACTGCCGCATGATGGATTCGCGGGGGAGTTCGTAAATATCCTCGACGCCGCGATCAGACAGCCGACTGGCGCATTCGGTTATGGAATCAATCACCTCCTTTGCCTTGATCGCCGCAGTATCCTGCGATGGATCTGAATCGACCTCCATAGCCTGGCTTTTCTTCTTCTTGGCCCAGTTTTTGGCTGGCTTCTTCGGTGCTGCCTTGCCGTATCGCACGAGAGCCTCCATGGGCGTCTCGCCAACGTCCAGGTGGGTGATGAGGGTCGATAGAACGTCGCTGGTCACGATGGAGTCTTCGGCTCGTTCTCGTGCCTTTCGCTCGGCATCCAGCTTGTCCTGCGCCTCCTTTGCCTTTTTGATGTCCTTCTTCGATATGCCATCCAGCCACGAGTCCTGCGCAGCTTCGGGGTCAAAGGCCTTGCGCACAAAGTTTCCGGCTTCGTCAAAGCGGCCTTCTTCCTGCTCGGCGCTCATGTTGAAAGCATCTAGCTTAGGCGCATGCTTCTTCTTGCCACCTGCACCTATTTCCTCGTCGACGTCGGATGGGACATGGTCGCGCAACTCGTCATCGCCCTCGTCGCTGCTACTCTCCACTTCTTCTGTTCTGCTCTTCGGGCCCTTGGTGAAGTCGACGGCTACGTGACCCCCGGACTTGCTGTTCGCTTCCTGGCCCTCGATCTCGGCGTCGTCCAGGAAGCGCAACTTCTTCTTCTTGGTCTGATCTCTCCGCAACCCCTCGTCCATCTCATCGTCCTTGTCATCCTCGGCGAACATGTCGTCGTCATCGTCCTCGGTTTTGGGCGGCTCGTCCTTGTTGGGTCGGGCTTCTGCGCGCGCCTCGAAGTTCTCCGTGGAGCTATCTGAGTCGTAGCCGTCGATGTTGACCGCGTTCCGCTTGATGCCTGCGCTTTTTCCTATAACGTCAGCCTCGAGAGCAGGATCTTCCTCATCCTCTGCATCCGGAGCCAGCGTGGAGGGGTTGCGCGGGTCAAAGCGGGGTTTCTTGGTGGAATGCTCGTCGGCGTCCATGTGGTGGGTTCGCGTGAATTGCTCGCCAGCGCGCTTCGGTCGCGCGGGGTTGTATGTTCCACTAGAGCTGGCCATGATGATTAGCGACGTTGCGCGGTATCTCGGAGCAGAGGTTTGGCGATATGTGAGTCCAGGCGGCCAGGCAGTGACGTCGGACGCGATTAATTTGAAGCTTGGGCCACGACGCGCTAATCGGAGTTTAGCGGACTTCTCACTGGCTCAAACGGCCCGCTGTACTGCTGCCAACCACGGTCGTCATCCCAGGCCTCTCATCAATACGTATTACTTCTACCACCTGCCCGCCGTTACCTAACAATACTTGAACCATTCACTGCCCTTCGAAAGATCATCTGACTCACTGATTCCGCACACTTAAAATGGTAAGTGCGACCCGACCACCTTCTTTGTCCTACACTCACCACATACAGTTCAACCCCAACTTTTACGACCAAGACGATCCCATGGCCATGTACCAGTCCCTCGCCGCACGTCGCGGCGGCGCTCCTCGACGCTTCGATGAGTACTTTCGATGCTATCCCATCGTCATGTTGCCTGGCCCGGAGCGCCACGAGGCAAACCACGGCGGCAAAGTGTTCCTCCCTCCGAGTGCTCTCGACAAGCTCACCAGGCTGCACATCACATACCCCATGCTCTTCGAGCTCATAAACGGCAAGGCGGACGGGAAGAAGACACACGCAGGTGTGCTGGAATTCATCGCAGAAGAGGGCAAGATCTACCTGCCATATTGGCTTATGGAGACACTCCACCTGGAGCCCGGTGACCTGCTACAAGTCAAGTCAACCGACATCCCTCTCGGCACCTTTATCAAGCTGCAACCACAAGACTCCTCTTTCCTCGAAATCTCCGATCCCAAGGCCGTACTCGAAAACGCGTTCCGCAACTTCTCCTGCCTTACGGTCGGCGACATATTCACCTTTTCATACAACGACAACGTGTATAGCATAGCAGTGTTGGAGGCCAAGCCAGAACACCCAAGCAAGGCCGTCTGCACCATCGAGACCGATCTGTCAGTCGACTTCGCTCCCCCAGTAGGCTACCAAGAGCCCCAAAGGAACAGCGGCACAAGCACACCGCGCAGTGGAAAGGGCGTCATGAGCGGCAAAGGCGGCACACTACACGCTCAAGGCACCATGGCAGATGCTATCAATTACGCTGCCATCGCACCATCATCGACGACCGCAGCCAACGGAGCCAAGGCCACTTCCTCAAATTTCCTCACCACCGGCCACAAGCTGCTCAAGAAGGGCAGCAAAGCGCCCACCCCGCAAGCCTCCACCCCCATCGCAGGACAGTCATCAAACCCACCCCCGACAGTACGGCGCACCAACGGCCCGCAGCCGCTCAGACTACCACCCAACAAACTGTTCTTCGGGTACGAGATCAAGCCACTCAAGGGAAAGGAGGAGGAGGGTGAGCAGAAGGATTCGAAGCACTTCGAAGGGTCTGGGCAGTCTCTGCGCAAGAAGAAGGGCGACAAATGAGGTAGATACCCGATTTGATGGAACTTGCGAGTATTGAGAGAGCAGCATTATGTGGCGCTGATAACGGGTACTGGGACAAGGACATGGCGTACGGCGTTTGATACCTACAATTCTAGTCTTGTGTGAAATAAACGAAGCAGTTGTTTCCCCCTCTCTTATGGTGTTCATCTCTGCGTATATGACCAGTTCAATAACTTGCAGAGATAGTCCTAACGCCTCTAACCTGCAGTATAACATTTCTCATGCCGTATCTGCATCCATCTTTTCCCTCGTTCATCCTAGTAAACACTCCTCACTCTTCAAATACGTCAAACAGCACAAGCATAAACAGATGCAAGAGTACGATATCATCGACGTGTATTCTTATCGCTCCAAGATAGGGCGCTCAAGTCAAATGCTCAGCGCATACCCATCGCCATAATAAACCTGGCAGAAGCAAGTCTGTCTCGCGTACCAAAACCCCAGTACCGTCGTTAGACCGTGTATATTCCGCTCAGTGTCTGATGCGATGCAGCATGCACACTCGCTTGCGAAGCGGATCCAGAACCAGTGATTTCCCCTGAACTAGAGAACGGGGGAAAGAAACAGAGATAGTGAGGTGGAGGGGGGAGATAGGCTAAACCATCTCATCAAGCTCCTCATCAAGAACCTCCTCTTTGACACCGACACACTTTCCGTCACCACCTCCTTCACTACCATCGTCTTCAACCGCATCCTCAACACTCTCCTCCTTCTTGTTCTTGGTCTTAGCCTTCTTGGCACGCGGTTTCTTGCTCGGCGTAGCCACCTCGTCCTCATCTAAGCCATCGCCCTCAACCGCATCAACACCACGTTTCTTGCCACTGGCTGTCTTCCGCGGCGTCGCAGTCTTCTTCGCACTATGGCCCGCCCCGCCCTCCGGCAGATCCCAGCTCAGATCCAGGTAGAGGTCGCGTTGTTTGACGCGGAGCGCGGAGATGCGGTTGCGGATGCTGCCGATTGAGGTACCTGTTGCGTGGGGTTAGTGGGGGTGTTGGAGATTGGATGTGGGGAGTTGAGGAGGAGGGTGGGAGGAATGGAGGAGGGTGGTGTGCTGTAGTGTGAGGACAGTAGCCGGAGAAGTAAGGCAATGAGTGTGGATGAGAGGGGAGGGAGACAAACCAGGGAACGCAGAAGACAACTGAGGGTACTCGTCTGGCTTGACGTAGCGACCTTGAGTCAAGAGGAGGAGCTGCAGAGGATGGTTAGTCGTGCTGCTGTGAGGTGGAGTATGCGTGATGTAATACCTTTGTATCGTTTGGACCTTCCCATTTGAACGGCTAGAATGGTTGTCAGTCTACTGCGTAAATGGGAGCTGGGGAAGATGTCACTTACACCGCCGGCCTCGCCAGCATCGCCGTTGGTAGCTGCCTTCTTGGGTGGCATGGTCGTTCTGGTGTTTGTTGCTGCGGAGTTTGAGTTGGGAAAGGGTCCACAGCTTGCTGGGTTTGTGTGGTGAGGCGGATGGGGTAAAGAGAGAGGAAGAGTGGGAGAGGAATCAGGCTGAGAGACGAGTGGGAACGAGGAATTTATACGTGTCTCGAGCGGGAGATTGAAAGTGCGAAAGAGGAGAGAGAGGTGAGAGTGAGATTCTGCTTTATTTCCTTTTTCGAGGGAAGACTCACCTTCACCTCTGCACTTTACCTAGAGAGAAGAGACACGAAAAATTCGCACTTAGATCTTAATTGTTAGGGTAAGATGAATCCCGCAGATTGTGCTGAATGATTCATATACCGCCCCGGGGCCAGAATGCGCAATAATCAAGGCAGTAGTCATGCTCTAGATATTCGATCCTAATGAAGTCGTATACGTAGAAACCGACTATTCTCGCCCCAAGTTTGACGTCTCAGTATCTCAGAAGATCTACAGATCCTTATCAAGAACTTCCTCTTTGACCTTTTCACTATGCTCCTCTTCGACTTCAGCCTCAACACTCGAGCCTTTCTTTGCCTTGGCCGGCCTGCCACGCGGCTTCTTCGCCTTGGGAGTCTCATCCTCCTCATCGTTCTCACCCTCAGCTTCAGCATCCCTCTTCTTGTTCTTGCGCGGCGTAGGCGTCTTCTTCAGCACTGCACCGCCGTCCGGAAGCGTCCAGCCGTACTCATCGAAGAGCTTGCGTTGCTCGACGCGGAAACGGGAGACTTTGATTTTTACGCCGTTGAGGTTTGTTCCTGTGGGAGGGGTTAGTGGGTTGCTGGAAGGAGGTTGGGTTGCTGGTGTGTAGGCGTGGTGTAGGTACAGGTGTGAAGGACAAAGAACGGAAGAGAGTGAAATGAAGACATACCAGGGAAGACACCAACAAGACGCTCGTAATCTTCGCCCGTGAGATAGCGGCCTTGGGTTAGGATGAGGAGCTGATTCCGCTGTGTTAGTTCCAGGCCCGGTACGTGTTGGAAGGGTATGGTTTACCTTGTTTGCGTTCTCCAGTGTCCAGCGGAATGCCTGGTTGTGGACGTTAGTCAAGCTGCTGCAAAGGGATTGGGGTAGAAGAGCAACATACACCGCCTTCAGCATCGCCGCCCTCAGCTGCTGCGACCTTCTTCTTGGGAGGCATTGTTCTTGAAGTGATTTGTTGGTATAGAGAACTGAGATGGGAGTGCTGGGTTTGTGTGGGTTGGTAGATGGTATAAGAAAGTGGGAATGTGGTGGTGGAGGAAGAAGAGGGGAGAGGGGAGAAGATATGAGGGACGTGTTTGAGTAGACGTTGAAAAGTGCGGGATTGAGGATAGTGAGGGTGAGATCCGAATCTAGATCCGTGCAAGATAACGGTTTTCAAGCTCACCTTCACCTTTGCACACACAAAGCAAAATGAAAAATTACAGAAGATGGATTTGGAAATAGGATTTGCTTGGCTGATTAGATCCCGCAGATGCTGCAAAGTGCATTTGTACCGCCAGTTTGCTAATGTTCGAGGCAGTGCCTTACTCAAATATTTCCGATCATGAAGAATCAGTAGAGCTCAACCACACGCTCCCACCCCCGTTCTCTCAAGCGCCCAGAATTCCTAAACACCCTCTTCAAGCAGCTCGTCCTTGACAACGCCATCATCCCCATTTGGCTCACGATACAGCTCACCACCAAGTCCGTCATCCTCCTCGACCTCCTTCTTAACAACCTCCTTCTTCGGCTTGCGGGCACGCGGCTTCTTGGTAGGCGACTGCGTCTCGCCAACTACCTCAGCATCACCACCAGTACCGTCCTCACCCTTCTCGGCACCACCCGCAGCCCTCTTCTTCGGCGACTTGCCTGGAGTCTTTGTAGGAGTCTTCTCTGTGTCACAAGGGAGAGGCCAATCTAGCTGCTCACAAAGCGCGCGCTGCTCCTTGCGCATCTTGATGAAGCGCTGGCGGATCGCGTCCCAGTTGGTGCCGGCTAATGAGTCGTACGTTAGCATCGCAGACAATACTGATTGGGGAGTGGGCAGTGGAAACGTACCGGGACCGGGGAAGGCGCCGACCATCTTGTGGTAGTCGTCTTTGGAGAGGGTGCCGCGGTTCATGGCTAGTAGGAGGAGCTAGGAGTGTGGATTAGTGGGCTGTGAGGTAAGGTGAGGTGAGGTATTGAAGGATGTGGGATGGGACTTACGGTGCGCTCGTTTTCGGCGGTCCAGCGGAATTTCTAACCAGGGTTGTTAGTAAATGTGTATGTGAGTGGATTTGGCGTGTACTTACGCCATCGCCGCCAGCTTCGGCACCGTCATCGCCGGTCTTCTTCTTGGGTGGCATGTTGATTGTTGAAGACGGGTTTGGCTTTGAGGGCGACTGAAATTAACGTGTTGAGTGCTGTACGAAGTATCTGACAAGAGAAGATTCGGCGGTGGTGGGAAGAAGGACAGAAGGTTTGTGAGAGAGTCGTATCAAGATAAGCCACTAGGCAACCAGAGGTGACGAGGAAAAGTGAGAGTGAGATACCGCGCTGCGTTGCGCTGTGCTACGGATCATCAACAAACAAGCGCGCCTTCACCGTGATTTCCAGCAGCGAAGCATCGGCGCGAGAAGAGCACTGACGCACGAAGGGTAAGAATACCTACATTTCAGTCAAGTCAAAAACACCCCTCGTCAAAATCTCACAATACCTTTTCTTGTCTATCCAAACCCCATTCCCAATATATACACGCAAACATCCCTTCCCTAAATCCTCCCACCCCATCCGCCACCCCCAGCCCCTTCACCTCACATCCTCATCCCCTCAGCAATAATCTTATACTCCTTCCTCTTCTTCTGCATGCCGCTTCCCCCAAACCTAACCTTCGCCACCCCAATCCACTTGCTCAGCCCCGGGAACAGCATATTCTCACCCACATACGCGGCCGCAAAGTTCCCCAACCCCAGCACCAGAATAAAAACTTTGAACTGCGTATCCAGAAACGTGAGTTCCATTGCCGACATAACCCACGCGGCGGGGTCAAACAGCATGTACAGTGTGATAGCCAAAGTGACGAAGATGGTGGTGATAAAGGGCAAGTTACGGCCCATGGGTTCGCGATACGGTTTCCCGACGCTGAGGACGACGGCGGAGAAGATGTATTGGAAGCAACTTGTTAGGAACAAAGCTGTGTTTTGGCTGTTCAAGCTGTTGCTGTGGTTGGGGTCCAGGACGGGGGCTTGATACCATTCCTGTTTCTGGACGTAGTGGAAGGCTATGAATTGGACGAGGATGCATAGGACCATTTGGCCCAGTAGCGGGGTGAGGACCTTTCGTGATACGAGGTTGGCAGTCGGACGTTTGCGGCTGAGGATTGGGTATGCGCCGGACCAGCCCATGAAGATGGCGATGGGCAGGATGAGCAAGAGGTCGATGAAGAGGAATTGGAAGTCACCGAGGTTACTCGCGCTGGCGTACAGGAAGGACACGGAGCAGAACTGTATAGCGCTGTAGAGCGACATGTATTTGAAACAGCTGAAGCTTGTCACGAGAGCCGCACGACCTTCTTTGATGACTTGCGGGACGCAGGAGATGTCGAATTGGCGGGATGTGAAGGGCGCGGCGACCGAGGCTTCGGCTTCAGAGAGGGAGATGCCCACGTCAGCTGCTTTGAGGGCACCGCAGTCGTTGGCACCATCGCCGCAGAAGCCGACGCAGTAGTCGATTGATTGGAGCTTTTCGACGAGTTCGTGCTTTTCGTCGGGCGACATGCGGGCGAAGACTTGGCCGCAGACGAGCATTTCGCGGAGGACGGATTCGGAGGCAAAGTCGACGATCCAGCGGAATACGTCGCCGCTGACAGCCAAGCTGTAGTTGCGGAGGTTGGAGATATCGTAGGGGAGGGATACGTCGGCTTCGGGTGGCGGTGGCAGGGGCTTGAGGGTGTTATCGTCAAGCTTGAAGACGGGGTCGTCTACACTTTCCCAGCTGAGCTTCGACAATGCCGTCCGAGAGTCACCCTCTTCGAAATGAGGTACGAAGCAATGAGCAGTCTTGTTGATGAGACCACACTCGCGAGCCACACTGATGGCAGTGAGAATGTTGTCACCAGTGCACATGACCTTGCGGATGTTTGCGCGTTCGAGCTCTTCGATAACAGGGGCGGTGCTGTCCTTGAGCTTGTTCTCGAAGATGATGAAACCAACAAAGTCCAGATCGCTCTCTGCTTCCTCACGCTTCATCTTCTGAGTCTTGAGCCAGTTGAGCTTGGGGATTGACTTCGTAGCGCAAGCGATGACACGGAATCCACGATGAGTGTAGAAGGCTAGAAGCTCCTCGTAGTCGGTAGGGAAGCTGTCAGGCCTGCAGATCTCTTTCATGACTTCGGGTGCACCCTTGACGTATACTTGTCCGCTCTTTGAACCAAACTGGCGAACGATAACACTAGCCCTTCGTAGCTGTGAGACGAACTCGAATGCCTTGAGTACGCCAAGCTCGACTTGCTTCCTGTTGGCATCATCTTCAACATCGTCGACATCATACTCTCGGCCTGGTGGTGGTCGAGCGACAGAGGGCGAAAGCTTTTGCTCGGGGTCATCGTCACCAGCGTTGCCTGCTTTCTGTTCTCCTTCTTCGTAGCTCCAGCCGGTAAAGTCGAACATCTTGACATCGAGCGGGTCACCTACGAGCTCATCATCGATCTTGCGGAGGGAATGACAAGTGGCCATGGTGTACAGAATCGTCTTGTGTGCGAGGTATTCGACAGTGGGGTCGCGGTCATGCTGCGACGCAGGGAGAATGTCATAAGCATCTGGGAGCAGCTCACTGAACCTGTTTCTTGGTCGCTCGACTACGCGGACTCCAAGAACATCAAGACCTTCCTCGGTAAGAGTTCCAGTCTTGTCAAAGCAGACAACGTCCAGCTTACCACCAACGTTGACTCGTTGGGGGCTGATACAGAAGATCTGCTTCTGCTTTAAGCGCGAGAGGGCAAAGCTGGTACCGATGGTGAGTGTAGCTGGAAGCGCGGGAGGCACGACGATGGTGATCAGATCGAGAGCTCGTACGACAATCAGATGCCATGCGAGGCCTAGATGCACAAAGTTGATGAATGATGCGACGAAGCCGATCATAGCAATGAACGCCATGACGGAGATGTACCGGAAAGAGTCGCGGTAGAACTTGAATCCAGATGGCTTGGGGAAGAGCATCGAGCGGACCAGTGCGCCCTTGGTGGTGTTAAAACCAGTGCGCACAACCATAGCCAATGCAGCGGCTTCGTCATCAACGTGATCTTCGTGCGGTCTGCGAGCGCGGATGATCTTGGTTCCGCTGAACAGCATGTGTCGTGCAACTTCAGGATGGACAGCCGATGCGCTGAGATCTAGGAGGTCTAGAGCGTGGTTCGACATGGGGACCTTGGAAACAGGGATCGACTCGCCAGTCAGCATACTCTCGTTGACGATGCAGTCGCCAGAGAGCAACAAACTGTCACAGGGGAACAGCGCAAGAGAAGGGTCGGTGACTTCGTAGACATCTCCCGGTACAAGCTCCGCAGAGTCGATGTGGGTCCAGAAGCCGCTGCGTAGCACACGAACTTCACATTCGAACTTCGATACCTCTCGCAGTCTCTTCATGGAAGCCTTTGTCTCGATGAGTGTGGTGACGATACTGACGGCCGAGATGATGAAGATGGCGCAGGCGTAGTAGTAGTACTCGTCCATGGACCAAAGGATCAGACTGGCGATCTGGAAGACGTAGAAAGGATGAAAGACCTCATCGACTAGGAGCTGACCGATAGTCTTCTCGGCGATGTCGATTACGTTCTTTCCGAAGACCAGCTCGCGGTAGTCGCGCTCATCGTTGTCAAGACCCTCGCGGAGGGCAGAGACTTCGGTCCAGGTGGGATCTGTCCAGGTGTTTGCGAGGACGAACTTGTCCTTGATGGGGTGGTATACGAAGCGGATGTAGCGGTAGTCCAGGCACCTGAGCTCGCCGATGAGCGGGTCGTCTTCCTCGTCCCATTCCCGTGGCCGTCCCTTTTCAGGGTCGCCGAACACAGTCGAAAGCGACCGGCCGTAGGTTTGCTTGCTGACGTGCTGCACCGCAAACTCGCCCCACTGGTTCTCTGTGACTATCCAATCGCACTCCTTCAGCGGTGAGCTCTTTCCTGTTATCGCGACCCTCCATCGTGGTAACCATCTGAACAGCAGCCAGCCGAGACCCAGCGTCACGAAACAGAGCAGCGCATACAGTGCATAGCCAATGGGCGATGTTCTGAAGCCGGCGATGACGATGGTGAGGTCCTCGGTCATGATGTAGATCTTCTGGTTGGACCTGCGCCCTCGCCAGTCGATGCCTGAGCCTGCGCTGCCTGTGGAGGAGTGTCTGCGCAACAGCGGCCGCTCGGATGACTTCCTGCTGCCACTTGACTTCCGCCGCGATGGTGACGGTGAATGCGATGTTTCCGACGATATGCCCGCCTCGAGGTCCTCCAGCTCCGACACGGTATAGCCATTGTTGTAAGTGCTCTCGCCGTCCTCCAGAATCGCGCTATCCTCGTCCTCACCCTGTGAATCCTGCTCTTCATCGTAGAATGCGAAACTCGTCAAACTCGCACTCGAATCGGCGCGCGACCGGCGGTGGCGGAATCCAGAGACGCTCGTGGGGACGCTCTCGCTCATGGGGCCGGAGAAGACCTGGATTGTGGGCGTCAGCTGCTGGCCAGGCTTCCTTCCACGGGGGTTGTAGGCAGGACGGGAAGGAGGCATGGGGCCGAGTTCGAATACCTCATCTTGCGCCATCTCGACATCTTCCATGAAGCTTGCCCTGGTGCCGTTAATTAGTCGCGCCCGACGCGGAGCTGGCCGTCACACGTACTCGCTCAAGTGGGAGCCACGGCGGTACATGGCGCTCATCCGGCGCGGCCGCCGCCTCTCGGGACTCTCGTTGTCGGCCATGGCGACTTTTGGTGTTGCGAATGGTGGGCTATTGGGCCATGGTGAGTTCGTGCGACACGAAGTTTTCTTGTCGCGTCGCCTTGGGCTTGCGAGATAGGCCGTGCGGTGTATGACGTTTGAGCTAGTCAGGGATCAACCTCCGTTCAGGGTGCTTTCATCCCGACTCAACACCATCAACAGCACGAACAATGAACGGGTCTGTCGTGTTCAACAGAATACATACGGCGGTAGGGAAACGATGCGTCGCTAACCACGTTATCATGCCGCCATGGGATCCTGCACGCCAATGCGGTGATTGGCTCCGCTACACCGTTTACTCAGCCTCGCACCATGCACGTCGTTTGTGAGGCCTGCTACAGCCTGCATCCATTCATCCTCTCACACATTCCTCATGCGCATTTCTTCTTGCATCACTGTCTTTAGTATTACCCAGCTTCATGGCTCTTACAAATGACCCCGGCGTCCGCAGACACTCATATGCAGCACTCGAGGGCCCAGAGCACATCAGGCTGATCGCTCTACAGCCAGCCTTGTCCAAGGATGCACCCTTACGAATCAACTTTCTCTCGTCGACTTTGGAAAACCTCGAAGGGCGTTACGAAGCTATATCATACACATGGGGCCAACCGATCCTGACATTCGCTCTACACGTCGACGATGGTACTCAAGTCTGCGTCACGGAGAACCTTGACCGCGCCTTGCGGTATCTGCGTCACAACGACCGCGACCGACTCCTCTGGGCAGATGCCGCGTGCATCAATCAAATTGATAATGCGGAAAAGGCAGTGCAAATTCCTCTGATGGTCGACATCTTCCGAGGTGCTCAACGAGTCATGGCTTGGCTCGATCCGGGCGGAGACACCGCGGTCGAGCAAAGAGGCATGCAAATAGTTAAGCGTCTATCCCGACCGTCAGAGATGCGACACAGTATATGGGCGGAAGGCTGCAAAGAAGTCTGCTGTTTTATCAAGCTTCCTTGGTTCAATAGACTCTGGATAGTACAAGAAGTTGTCTTCAGTGTGGAAGTCTGCATGATCTGTGGTGACACAGAGATTGCCTTCCCTCGCTTTATTGCGGCGCTATCTTTCATCCAGGAGGAGGCTTCCCCTTTGGAATCTGATGACAGGGCAAAAGTGGATGCTATTGCCAAGATCTGGAGACTCTGGAGCCGCCATTCGCTTTTTGATACCCAACCAATGAGCTCGCCACAGTCGAGTCTCTATGAAAGACACAGTAGCAGCAACGACATTTTAAGCCTGGTAGAGGCCTTTGCGTTGTATGCATGCACAGATCCACGAGATCGACTGTTTGCTCTGCTCAGTATGGCAGCCAATGTTCAACCAGCCGGATCCGTCTCTGATGGTGTCGCCTCTTCGACATCGCAAGGACAGCGTGTGGTTTCTACGCACATAGACTACTCGCTGAACGTACTTGAAACGTACAAGGCATTTGCGATCAGTTGCTGGAGAGAAAGACACATGCACAAGGACATGTGGGAGGCTTTGATTTTGCGTCAGCACACCTCTCGACCTCTCGACTGGCCTTCCTGGGTACCAGACTGGCGGGTTCTACCAAAGAAAACCCTTCCTATCCAGAAGACCAAATTATACCAGAACTTCCGAGTAATCAGTGCCACGAGAAGCGGGATTTGTTTAGAGACTGGCAGACACAGACCTCTGCTGGACAAGGATAATGGGCAACCTTATATTGTCAGATCAAACATTTCAAGGCATTCTGTCGGTTCTGATCACTCTATTGAGTCACAGCTCTTTCAGTTGTGTTCACTGGCCACTGGACCGGAAACCGCGCGAAATTCCAGCCCTTTCACCGGTGAGAGACAGCGCCCATCCTGGACGTCTTGTACTATGCGATTCCCCAATCTATTGTACAGAACAGTCAGTGAAGGCGTGCTTCATTTAAATGTTGACTTCGGACTTCCCCAAGATGAACCACATGAAGATCTATTGCAGAGGCTCATTGAGTACCTTTCGTCGATAACGACCGGGACGAGAGAACGGGATCGACGGTCTAGACACATGTCGACATCTTCTAGACGTCAGCACCATATCCATGACTTCAAGCGAGCCTCAAAAGACGTTTCAAATCTTTTCGTGTTTAATGACCCATGTACTCAGGTAAACTCCATAGGCTATGGAATTGTAGCACCTGAGGTTGGTGATATCATTGTGCCTATGGGAGATATGTTGGATGGCGATCTTGTGGATGGCACAATGACGGTGATGATACTCCGCCGTATCGATCAAATGGAGATGTCTATCGTCGATACCCCGACCTATCGCTTTATCGGCAGCGGTCGTATATTCGACCCGACTCTGATACTCTTGGCGTTAAGAAAAGAGTATTCTTCACAATTCCATTGCCGATATGTCCGTAATAGGTTCATTTTAGTGTAGAGGGTGCCATCAGGTACGTCCACTCAACAAATCCCGCCTCACCAACACTACCCCTCAAACCCCCATCTTCGCCCTAACAAACGCCTCAGTATCATCAAGCACCTCCTGCACCGCCTTAATAGTTCCCGGCGGAAACCCAATAAACCCATGCGGCGCACCCCTATAAATCTTCACCACACTCTCCGCCCCCCACATCCCCCACTTCGCCCCCATCAACACACTATCATCCAACAACGGATCCTCACTCCCACACGTAAACAACGCCGGCGGCAACTTCATACCCCTCAAATCCTGCCAGAAAGGACTTATCGAGGGATCGCGGCGATCGGCCTCTGTGGTGTTGGGGAGCAGGGCGTCGATGTAGGATTTCATCACGTCGTAGTCGATTACTAAGTGTGATTCGTGGTGGAGTACGTGTGGCAGGAAGGAGGACATGTCGTAGCAGCCGAAGTGGAGGAGGAGGCCGCGGAAGGAGAAGGATGGGAGGGTCTTTAGGAGGTGGAAGGCGACGAGGCAGGCGAGGTGGCCGCCTGCGGACTGTGGGGGGTGTTAGTATGGGTGTTGGGTTGGGTAGGTTCGCAAAAAAAGAAGGAAGGGGGTAGTGCAGGGAGGTAATGAAAGGAGGAAGGAGGGGGAGGGAAAGACACATACCTCACCACCCGTAAACATCAATTCCCCACCAAAAACCTCCGGACCGTTCTTCACCAGCCATTCCGCAGCGTCGTAGCAGTCTTCTGCGCCAGCGGGCCAGGGGTCTTCGGGTGCGAGCCGGTATCCGATTGATACGACCGTTACTTCGAAGTGGTCGGCCATGTATTTTAAGTAGGGGTCTTGACTATCTCCTCGTCAGCCCCAATCTTCAATACCAATCTCCTACCTCCCCTCCCTTCACTATCCCCTCATTTCCTACCACCCCCCTTCACCCACCCACAGCAAGAAAACAAAAAGAAACCAACTTACTAAGCCTCACTCATCAACACCCACCCCCCACCATGGATATGCATATGAATCCCCCTGCTCACCCCTCCACTCGGTTTGAACACCCTATACGGTATCTCCCTTCCAGCGTCTCGAGACGGGAGCGTGCCGTTGTATCCTTCGGGGAGGACGACGGGTTTGGGTAAAGGGGTTTTGCCTTCCCAGCGCATTTGGCGGTAGGCTGCTGCGCCGACCTGTGGGTTCTTACGTGAGCACAGGGTTGAAGGGGATAAGATTGGGCGGGGATGGGATACGGAGGGATTGGAGGGGTGTTGGGAAGAGGGCTGGAGATGGGAATGGGAAAAATACCTCATACCACCGCGGTCCATCCGCCCAGATCTTAATCAACTTCTCGTTGAACTCCAGGGTTTGTTTGTCGATGCCGCTGCGATCGAACTTCGAGGCGTCGACTGTGACGTCTGATTTTGGATACATGATTGTGATTTATCGCAGTTTCTTGTGTCCTTGCTCTTTCTTGTTTGCCTACCAAATACTTAGGTACTTGGACGTTGCGGAACGGCGCCTTGACAAACGGTATCTAGGGAACGTGTATAGAATCGGGATATGGGATATAGAATATGGATGAGTCAAACAACTTCCAGGAAGTAGGAAAGTTAATAAGACGTGCGATTACCACGTTACATCCCCCATCGGCCGTACTGCCTCGTGTTCCTCCTCTCGCACGTATCAAAGTGGGGGCGGGGTAGGTACAGCTACTCCAGCAACCATGCGTACTCCCAAAATATCGCTAGTGTCTCTGATATGGTTGGCCTACACGCTGTCATTATCTCCGAAGGCAGGTCTGTACCTGCATTTTCGGGTTACTCTTTCGGAAGACTCCGGATGTCGTGCGGTTGCGACGATGGAGACTGATATCGCGTCCGGTATCGGCGGTGACCTCGCAGCACGACCATGTCGAACATTGCGATAACATACTGTACAACCCAGTTTATGCACAGATAGCAAGGTGATAGGATGGGAGTGAGAATGGTATTAAAGTATTAATAGAACTGAGTAGACTACCGCACAGGTTTCGCTTGCATCCGACTCGTCGACATACCCGTATGTCCATTTACCTGCCCTCCCTTCACCCTCCGTTTCGCCTGCCGCTCATCCCGGACAAACAGCGATTTGGCTACTGAAACTGCTACCGCTGCTGTGCGGAAGGGATACATGGCAATGTCCCAAGTCATCTGCAGCATGTAGCTAATAGTACCGGCTATCCAGCTCAGCGTCATAGCAATCACGCCTGGTCGCTGACCGGTTCTAGCAGCCGCGGCAGCCAAGGCGAGGGTATCTCCCAATCTAGCTTCTAGGTCTTGGAAGCGCGCTTCGATCTGTAGGGACTGCGCCATGTGACGTTTTTCGTAGCGCCTAACTGCGCGGTTCAGGGCGTCGAGTTGGAGTTGGGTTGTTTGGCGGACTTCAGCGCTGAGTTTCTCTACATCGACCTCGTTGTTGTTGGCGGATGGGGGGCCATCGATTCGTCCCTCCAATTCCGTTATTCGCTGTGAGAGCTGTTGGGTGTCGGCTGATCGAGCGGGCTCTCTTGGGGCTTCTCGGACGATGCGCTGCAGGTGGAGGATTCGCTCTGTTCGCATTTTGATGAGGCGGTTTACGGGGGGTATCTCGGCGATGAGGAGGAAGATGCTGAGGTTCGCGTCGGATACTATGCCTTCGGCGCGCATGAGCTGGCCTCGGATGGTGTGCATGAGGAGGGCGCCGAGGAGGGGACCTAGGAAGCAGCCGAGGAATGCTAGCATCTCCGACCGCTTTAGGGCTTCACGAGCTTCCTTCTGCGCTCGCGAGAAAGGCGCATCGGCGGTGTTGTTGGCCTTTGAGTCCTGCGTCTCGCCTGCTTGCTCTTCTACAGCCTCTGGCGCATCCTCCTCCTCCTCATGTATCGTGTCGTCGTATGTCGCGTCATCCGTGTCGTCGTTCAAGTATCGTCGTTGCTGTGCCTCGTGGTACCAGTCCCTGCATCGCGTCAGTTGTGATTCTCACTCATGCTTGTTACAACTTACCATGGCACCTTGACGCTCCAATGGAGAAACCATCCCGCCAGTACCAATATCAACACGTCGGTCGCGACATCTGCGCCGTTTTCTACCGTCAATCCAATGATGGCAGGGACCACGGCGGCGACCACAGGCAGCGCAATCCATCGTGACGGCTCGTCTGGGGATGCATGTCGGCCCATGTCATTCTTCCCACCCGCTCTCAGAAGATTGTCGCTGGAGGACCGCAAGGAATAGCGCGAGTCGGAGAGGTCGGAGACGAGGGAGCTGCGGCGTCGAGGGGCGGCTGTAGGTGGAGTAGAAGGTCGCGCACCCTCAGCAAAGGTGGCAGCGCGGTTCAGCATCCTCTGGCGCAGTTGAGGGTGGATGCTGGGACTGTCGGCCGGCGCACCGTCCATGGCGAGTACCGGTTGAGACGTCGGGATTGAAGAAGCAACGTGGACGACGTCGCTGCCAATGGATGCCTAGACGCCGCTTCAAGAAGGCGCAATGTGGTAGAGATGCGAGTCACCTGATCGCGATGGGTGCAGGCGCCGCGGAAGCATTGCTGAGGCTCTGGTGACGCTCACACGTACTAACGCGACGGTCGTGTGCCGTAGTGGAAGACGCCTCGGCGAGTCGTTCGTCTTACGTCATGTCTCGATGCGGTCAATTGTAGAGCTGGGACCCTCTCCGAGCTTCCTCACACATGCGCTATGGCCTAGCTTCCCATGGTTTGCAGGCGATTCACTGCGAACACCATCTCGACAGCAACAGGTATTCTGTGCGCTTCCCGCATTCACGGCCATTCAGACCGTGGCAACCATGCCACACGTGTGCAGGCTTCTCCTGCTGTGCAACCCAGCCTACACCATGACCGAGGAAACGACCAAGCGCTGCAAAGGCTTGCACTTGCCTCATGGACTATCTATCATTCGATCAATACACAATCTCGCCACTTATTGGTCCCCGATGCTTCATACCGGGATGCAGCCATATGCTGTAGAGTACCCCATCGTCCCAACGCACTTGTTCGGACTCCGACAATGTAACAGATGCCCACCAAACTGGGCAGGTAAACACCGGTTCCTGGATGCTCGAAGCGGGTGAGTAGGATAATCTGGCTAAACCCGCCACGTACAACCCGACCTGCAACCATGCCGCAGCTGCGGGGACTTAGCACATCGTCTCCCCATGATTCCCTCTCTGATTGCGCTGCTACTTATCACAGACATGTCTCGTCTCTTTCTCGTCGGTTTTCTATTCAGAAGTCATCTTTTTCTATTCAGACCCAAATGCGGACGGGCAAAAGTCTCACTTGCACTACCACAACCATACCGCCGCAACCGAATATTACGGGTACCAGGCAGCGCCCTGTCCCTGCGACGGGTCAGCCCGTTTCAAACAGACTGTGATTGACGTGGGCGAGAGCGTCTGCGGATATGCTATTCTGACGGCATACTCGTTTTCACCACTCAAGTGAACGTAAGTCCTATTGAGCCTTATTGAAGCTTGAGACACGCATTTGCTCTATTGAGAATTTCCATATACTCGGTATCGACGGGAGTGATGGGGCTTTCGAGGCTGCTTGCCGCCTGTCTATCTCTTCCGTTGCTTTTCTTTCTAATCATAATATTTTCCATATCTAAACCCATCAACACTACCTGACACTATCCTGGAGATAGCACAATCGACAGCTCGAGTTCCACTTTATCAACGGCTACATTCCTGGACTGGATTCAGATCTGCCGCTTTGCAGCATCGAAGATAACTGCCCATCTTCATTGGTTGCTCCCTCCTCTTGACATCCGCTACCATGTCAATGACATCTGCTGCTATGGCAATGACATCCACTGCTATGTCTTTGACATCTACTTCTATGGCAACCAACACACACTCCTACGAAGCTTACTGGACTGGAGATGCGGCGGGGACGTATGAATACAGCACCAACATCACCATGGAGGAAATGAACGCACCCGTCTCCACCCAGGCCATCCTCTTCATCACCCTCTCCTTTCCAGCCTTCCTCCTCTGCGTTGCACCAATGATCTGGCATTTCCGTCAAGCCAACGTCGCAGCCGGGTCACTCATCTTGTGGATTGTCCTTCACAACCTCTTCAACTGCATCAACCCACTCATCTGGCCCCGCGACAACCTGACCGAATGGTGGGACGGTGCGATCCTGTGCGACATTCAAATCCGGCTCCAGGTCGGTAGCTATGTGGGATTGACCGCCTCGTTGGCCCTGGTATTACGCAAGCTCGCCAACGTTATGGATACACGCAATATTACTGTGTCGACCAGCCACAAGAGCAAAGTCAAAGCGAAGATCTGGGAAGTCTTTTGGTGTTGGGGCGTGCCGTTGTTACTGATGGGCATTTACTATGTCACCCAGTACAATCGCTATGCAATCGTCGGTATTGCTGGGTGTTGGTCTGTCCATGATGCTTCATGGCCTAGCATGGTCATCAGTTTCATGTGGTCAGCCGTTGGCATTGTGATCGATTCCTACTGGGCAGGTAAGTCTCATCTACTTCCTCCCTCAAATCACCCTACTAATCATTCAACAGCCCTACTTATCTGGCGTCTTTACCGATACCGACGCGAGTTCCACCGCCTTGTTGCAGCGCGAAACACCACGTCCTCACGCTTCATCCGCCTCTTCCTGGTCAGCCTCATCGTCATCTCCTTCTATCTGATCTACACCATCGTACTCCTCATACAAATGGCCGGAAGACTCCACGACCATTACTCTTGGGATAGAGTCCATGATCCCGAGAGATGGAACAGAATCACAAGAGAGCCCGGGCTGGGTAAGATCAGTATCGAGAAGTGGGTCCAGGTCGCCACAGGATTCATCATCTTCGGCTTCCTCGGCACGGGAGTCGATGCAAATGCTCATTACAGAGGACTGTTGGTCTTTATCGGAGCTGGCAAGATATGGCCTAGCCTATTACCCGGATCGGCCAAAAGGAGGAGACCAACCAGTTTCTCAGCTCCTCGTAGTTGGACTACATACTTTTCCAGCAAAGCAAAGAAGATGTCGTGGTTCGGTGCTTCTGACTCTGCACAGTCGACATCGACGAGCGCGGATTTCAAGAACGATACTTGGACCGCATCTACATATAACAACCCCGTGGCTCTCGATTCGATCCCCCGCTTACACAGCGTCACAACGCAAGATACCTTGATCTCCCAGAAGAACGACGGAGAGTTGCCTTCGCAGAAGCACGATCACTCCCATTCTCCATCATCATCCCCAACACCTCCCCGCCCCACATTCTTCTCCCGCTACTTCACCCGCCCCTCTCTAAACGGGCCTCTCCTCCCCCTCTTCTCCTACCGAAACATCACCGAGATCAACTCCAAATCCAGCAATCCTTCCACCAACCCCACCGATCGTACCAACCCTTCCACCACCGACGCAACCACTACCGGCGATACAAACATAAACCCAAACAAACCCCCGACCCCAACCCTCCCCTCCGGCGTCCACACCCGCGCCTGGGCCGAAGACATCTCCTCCTCTCCTCCCTCCGCTAGGATGGACAATGAAGGTCATGGTCACGGAAGGAGCGTCCATGTTGTACGCGAAGTGCATCAGCAGCGGGATAAGAAGCGAGGGGGTGAGTTTGAGAGGGTGGGTAGGGAGATGAGAGATTGGGCTTGATGTGTGTTTCGGGTTCGTCGGTATGACGGAGGGAGCTATGGGAGATTGGGACAGGGTAATGGGTATGGGTTTGTTGGATGGGGTTTTTGGATAGGTGGGGATGGGGTTTATGATATTAGCTGGACTATGTTATTTCGACTTTCGATCTTCTTGGCTTGGTGTAGGAGTAATGAGATCACACGGATTGGTATATCCGTGGACTTGGACTTGAATGAATATATTGGTATCTTGAGTATGCGCATGGACTTGGTGATTATTGTTTATTGGTAGTCTACTGAAAGCGTGGTGACGCAATATAACGGTTGAGATGGTGGCGCAATGAACCTCAACTCTTCTGATGTTGTCCATCACCTTGGAGTATACTTATGCAAGGGTTCAAGTGAGAAGCCTAGAACCTCAGGCGTGTGGAGCGAGTATCAGTATCGTCGGCGTGGTCTGTTTACACAGCTGTCGGTTAAGACATGGTTCGCGCACATTGCATCATATCAAGGCCCTCGCATCACGTAATAGCAAGTTACATCACGCACAAAGGAAGCAATATTGTCGTGAAGCATTTTTGATTCCGTTATCGCATGTCCACATGGCGACGTGTCAGTCAAAGGCAAGCCTCCACAAGAGGTAGCGAGCCGGTGTTAGAGTGACCGTCGTAATCGTGTTCAAGTAAACTCCCAGAGAACCCCAATGTGCCATTCAGGCGATTGACCAGCATTCCATAACAATCCTCAGTCCAGCACAGTCGTCACCTCCCGAAGTAGTAGTTGAAAGCTCGCGTGCCGCAGTCCGCCGTGTGACGTAGCTTGAGGGCCGAATCGCGCGGTGGAGTAGAGTGAGTTGCGAACCGGTCGGAAGGTTGTGCGTAGAAAACGTGTCGTTCAGTGATCATTTTCGTTCAGAACTGAGGTGGGTGATGCTGAGATTGAGGGGCGAGACGTTTATTTGCTGGGGGGTTGTTAGACGCGAGGGAGCAGGCGGTGGTGATGTGGTAGAACTTACGAACGAGCCCTAGTCTTTCTTCTCTTGCGCTTGAGACGGCGAACGCGCTTCTTCCTCCATTTGGCTCTCATCTTGTCGGCGGGCTGTAGTATGAGGTCAGCGGCTGCACTTGAGAGTGTAGAGTTGCCAGCGGGTGCAAGGACACTCGAAGAGCAACCATTGCGGTCAATTGAGTGTCGCCAGCGCCGCCATGGCCTGGGATATAGAACTTACATTGCTGTCGAGATGAGTGTCGTGAGTGTAGAACAAAGGTGGGAGCTCAGCGAGTCGAAATACCTAGGTGGGTGCGGGGCTCGCTTAGCTAGAACGGCTTAGCGCCCAGCCCTGAGGCAGGCGCCAAGCGTTCACGCGCGCCGCGTCACCTGCCTTACGTCAAACCTCAGTCGCGTCACTACCAACATCATTCCAGGGCAGTGTTATCGGCGGCGGAGGAGTGTTTTACGATGGCAGGTGAAGCAGTGGCATGGCTGCAGATCAAGGTCGGAGGTGATAGTGCTTATGGTGAGTCGATGTCCTTCGATTCATGATCAACAGACTAACGCATGCAGGAACGCACGGAGGCAGGATCGAAGTGTGCGGGAATGAGCAGTTCAATCTCGGGAGGGATCCAGAGCTCTGGTTAGAGCACTGTCTTCCTCGCTGTGATATGAGCTTGTTCTAATCCTACCACAGCCGTTACTCGTGGGGCGATGACCTCACCATTTCAAGAAAGCATCTTCGCATCCATTGCATTCTCTACGAACAAAACCCAATCGCTAAGATCGCACCGTTCGTCTATGCAACTGATATCTCCTCAAACGGCACTCACCTCAAGAAGAGTAACTCGGAGTACACGGCGTCCCAAGACGCAGGCATCCTGATGGGTCCCAAGAGTACCTTCCTCCTAGAGGAAGGGGATGAGCTTCGCATCTCAGAAACCGTCACCCTGACCTACTGCTCGAGTACGCCAGTAGAGCTTGTGAAGTTGACTGACATCCAGGAGCGAGAGAGACAAACGTTTGCTTCGCGTTACCTCCTCACCGGTCGCTTGCTCGGCGAAGGTGGCAACGGCAAAGTCCTTGTAGGCATCAATCAAGAGACACAGCGACAACTTGCGTGCAAGATCGTTCGACTAGACAACATGTATGACACCTTGGCGCTATCGAACTTACGCCTTCCTACCGGAAAGCGAGCGAACCATCAGAAGTCAGTGAAGCAACAACTGCCGACCAGGGTTACCAACTGTTTCCGCGAGTTTGACATTCTCAAAGACCTCAGCCATCCGAACATCATCACTATCGATAAGGTCTTTCGGAGTAACAACACCATCTACATCTTCGAAGAGCTCGTCACCGGCGGCGACTTATTTTCCTTTATCGAGTACAAGGAGGGCCAGATAGACAGTCTGCAGGCCGCGACTATTATCTACCAGATCTTAAAGGGAATCAAGTACCTTCACGACCAAGACATCGTACACCGGGATCTAAAGCCGGACAACATACTCATGTCGTCTCTCCAAGACAGCGCTCGCGTCATCATCACCGACTTTGGCAGTGCTAGGTTTCTCCCAGGAAAGAGCAGCCAAAATCCAGCGAAGGTCAACAAGTACCAACGGATGTTCTCGCTCGTGGGTACCTTGGAGTACATGGCGCCTGAGATTCACAAGCGCAATAGGGCCATTCCAGCCGAGCACGGCTACTCAAGATCTGTCGACATGTGGTCCATCGGCACGATTGCAGCTACACTACTCACCGGAGACACGATGTTCACTGATCGCAGACACCCGGAGTACCACACGAATCCTCAAGCTGTGATCATGGGTCTTGCAGCAATCTGTGATCTAAGTCACCTGGACGATCCGCACCATCCATCATGGGGCGGCGTCGGCGACCGACCGAAAGACTTCGTCAAGAACCTGCTCATACTCAAGGAAGAGAACCGAATGACAGCGTCGGAAGCTCTTGTGCATGATTGGTTCTCCTCCTACCACGAAGATGTTGAGGACATGTACGCGGACTCAATTGCAGATTGGGAACCTCGCGAAACAAGCCATGACCTTGTCGAGATGATTCCCAAGTCTATGGCGAACAGTGTCACTGCTGGCATAGTCGGCGGATGTCGGGTTTCAGCAACGACTTCACGCTACTTCGCCCGTCGCCAGCGTACAGACACGCTGAGAAAGCATTCACCCCAGCGCTGGCGTGCAAATACCCCATTGCCGTCCATCATGCAAGACCATGAAGCAGCCCAGTTCGCTAGTCAATTGCAGGCTCCATCATACGACAACAGTGACCCATTTGATCAGAACGGACAGCGTCAATCACTCTCGGTCACAAGCGCGACTGGAACAGGTATGTATCGTTCACGTGAAGATGCAGATGATGACCACGAGGGTTCCGAAGCGAGCTTGAACGGTGTTACGAACGACTACTCACAGCAAGAACACTTCGAATATATACCGCCACCCCCAGATCATGATTCCGTTCTGGTAAGCGAGACGCCCCTTGAGGCCTATCATCAACGACAATGGGCTGGGGATCAAGGTCACGATTCGATACTCGTATATGAGACGCCGCCTGAGTTCTTTCGTCAGCCTACCCACTCGTCGGACGACGACGTACCGGCCTACGATGTGTGGGTTCATGATGACGCGCCGAGTGTGCGCAGTGCAACTCATGTCATGGGAAAGCGAAGGAAGCTCTCGCACTACGCTTGATGATCTCATCTTCTTGATCTTTAACTAATCTATAGCGCCACTAACGCTACGCAAAAGCAGTCATGGGTATATAATATTATGTAGCTTTCTTACTAATGCCACGGTTTTCTATCGTCAACGCGCACTTTCTCGCAGCCGCCTTGCGCTGTGACTGCCGACATGTGCTTACCCCGCATGAAGGGCCTATGTTAGAAGCAGCTTGTTCATCGTCGCGAGCGCTTGCTAGATGTTATCCTGCATGCTACATCAACTACTCTGTTGCTAACACTAGTCGACAAACATGGCTTCTCCTAAGTTCCCCTACCGCAAATCGTTTAACTTTACGCACGTCTACGCGTCCAGTAGAAGGGTCGATCGCTCAATATGTACACGACAAAAACCTTTTTGAAGCTCGCAACCAGTACTCTGCTCTCGCGAATCTGCTGCACCCATTTGGCTATCACTCAGACCGTGGGTGATCCATGATTCGCGTCCGGAGCACATTGTGGCTACTTTCGCCGTAAGCAACATGCGGATGTTGTTACTGTGGAAGACTCAGACAAAGACTTGAATCAAAACGCTGATATGCACTGCGCAGGAATAATCATAAAGATGGTTGCTCGTTGCGTGGTGGAAAACGGCAAAAGGCTTCCCGGGGTCATCTGGTGTGTTGCTGCTCGATTTGAGGCTAGCCGATCTTGCACTAGTGTCGTCTTCCCCTGTCGTTCCTTCCATGCCTTCCAGTCAGCCCCTCCGATCGTTCCATGCTCCATGTCACCAGCTAACAGCCACTAGCTACATGCCTCACTCTTGATGTCGACAATCGCATCCTTTCGGTGCTCTCACGTTACATTACCATATTGCTATGGAAGGCTGACCAGGGCTCACGGGGCCATGACGCGTCCCCGACTTTCAAGGCGTTCCCGCGGGATTCGCACGCATCACGACGCATCAATCACGCTATATGTATACGAGCACTACAACTACCATTGAGAAGCGGGCATCATCTCTATTGATCACAGAATCTGCATCGCTGCCCAACATTGAAGTCGGAGCGCCCAAGATGACAGCAGGCTGAAGCTCTTGTGACCAATAGAGCGCGCCTCATTCTGGAAGCGAGAGAGTCCTCCATCGTGCTGCGCCCGCTACTCAGCGCCACGAAGGTTACACTGTGAGGGTGTCTTGCGATGCCGATTCCCGCACGAATTATGATCAAGCCTACTATGGGCCGTGCGATACATACACCCGGACGGGTACCGGCAAGTAGGCTCTTTTGGCCTGTTCAGGACGCCGTTATGGCCGGCCAATGACCAATTGACTGTGTTTAGACACCGTGCGACTATTCGCATCTCCTCTACATACCTTGTCGTGGCCTGAGGATCTGGACTCTACATACCCTGGCCACACCGGCCTGCTACTTACACACCCGGTTTCCTCTTCAAACCCACCATAATCATAACCCCGACTTTCAAATCATGATCATCCCTTTCAAGTATGGTCACACAAAGATTATTATGCCTGCATGCCGCTAATACTGAACGTAGCTGAGAACAAGAATGAGACCCATCAAGCGATCACAGCCTACGAGCGACGCGAGTCCGCCATGGGCAGGCATGAAATTTACTCAGCCAGTTGACTCAGATGCTCTGCACGAGCTCCTGAAAGAACAGTACCCACAGTGCAAGACTTTGCGGCAGCGCAAACATATGGCCGCCATAGATTTCCTGAGGCTCGAACTGGAGTCGATGCAACATGAGTCAACAGAGTCGACAACAGGAACATCATATGAGACCCAGGCACTATCAGCACTTGATGCTTCTAGGCCAGGTGTCGAAGAACTGGCGGCGCTTACGCATCGAAGAAGCGTCTCACCTTCGCTGTCACGGAGCAGCTCGTATCGCTCTCCTGTACACTTAGATGACCATATACCACAGATCGGGGTTGGCCAACAACACGTATTCAGTATTGTGGATGGATTTGCAACGCAGCCGAAAAAGAAGCGCAAGATGACGCCTGCCGAACGATCTGCTTACAAGACTACGAGAAAGGTCGGTGCTTGTGATAAGTGCAAGCGACAAAAGGGCAAGGTATGAGACGATTTGATGCGATAATAGGGCAGATTTAACAAGACGTAGTGTACCCATGTCATCGGAAAGCTAGTATCGATGGCAAAACCCTTGCAGGAGGAAAAGGCCGTTTCGCAGAGGTAAGAGATTGTGATAGGAGTCAGCGTTCGCGGGCAGGATACTAAGACATTGTTGCAAGACTTGACGCAACACTCCCGGAGTCGATGACCGCCTTCAACGCTGAAGAACCTGCTCGCACTCACCAGCAGACCCAAGAGCTTTCGCAGCAGCAGCGCACGCCTCGTCGAACAACACCAACAACACAGTCGAACACAGTACCTGGCAGCCCGCAATGGACTCAGGAGGTACACGGGATGCAGGAGGACAGTCAATCAGGGATGTCGGGGTACGTAACTTCCCACATGACTGGACCGTACACAGAGGCTCCACAAACCAGCCAGGACGATCAATGGAGCAATCAACCCTCGTTCGTTGAGCCACAGACATTCCAGGCCAATCACTGTGGCTACAACAATCCACTGGATCAGAATGGGGCCCCATCTTCGTTCTCAACCTTTCCAGGCCTCTCTCCAAGAGAGGTACAGTATTCACCGAATATGTTTGATCCGTCGTGGAACCAATCCATGGACTACTTATCTGGTGAGGCTAACCCTAGGTAACCTTCTACGAGCATCTAGAGTCTCCTGCCATTCATCAAGCCTTGATGACGATCGACCTTACTTATGAACACGCCTCAAAGGCTCTCGATACCCCATCCGATAGTCTGGGAACTTGTGGCCACCAGAAGATCCAAGTACCCCAGGGTTGTACCTCACCGAATCGTGGAGCCGTTGTACGTATAGAGTCTGTGCTCTACACAGCTTTTCATCTTGCGCATGCTTCTTGTCATACAAGAAGCTTCCTTTGTTTGTTATATCTACTGCAGTTTCTACTCCCTGGCTCTCAACCCACGGACAGAATCTCGACGACCAGCATATCCAGCTCCATCGTTCCTCTGAAGGGACAGGAGCGGCTAGCAGAGATCGTGTTAGCCTGACCAAGGTTTACTACTCCCGCCTTAGTTACCAGGAACTGAGGGGGAGAGGGGGAAATGCTGCCATGCAGAGGATTTCGTATTCTCGTTTCACACGGGTACGTTCATGCACTAAAAGTAAGCAGCTAACGCGACAACGAAGATGCTTGCATCGGTCGATCTCCGTCCATTCCCTTTCCGTTCACCATCTCTCTTCCTCTCAAATGATGTATGGCCAGCCGGCTTCTCCTTTAGGCTTTGGTCCAGCGTCGTATCGCCAGTATCACTAGTAGGCTTCGCACTACTAGTATACCGGTTACGTACTCGCTGCTGACCGCTATGTCTTCATTTTGGTAGGACGTTACCATCCACATCCGCTCAGGGTCTCCTTTGTCATGTCGCTAGATATACCTAGCAAACGTCCAGACCGGCTTCTTCTTTATCACGGCCAGGCAAACGAAACAACACCTCATACTGCGCACAATTTCTGACGGTCTTTGCAGAACACCAGCATCAGCCACACCATTCAGCTCCGAGGCACCGTCTCCAATCACGAGCACGACTTCTTCTCCTGATACTCCCGAGACAACAGTAACCACACCAACAGCGACGACGCTCGCTTGATCACCGCATCATACGTTTTAACGATAACGATTATACGACGCGCCTTACGATTTGATGTATCATGTTGCTTCTTTTTTGAACTTTCAAGTCAATACATTCGCTGCGGACGCTGGAGCTTGCGAATGTGATGGACGAAACACAGGCTACAGTGAGCCACGGCAGAAGAGGAATGCATTGCTACTGTATTCATCCAATTCGAAATGTAACTATTTCTTGGACACTTGACCTGAGTGGCTAAACACATTGATTCATCAGGAAACTCCCATGATGAAGCACAGCTTAACTGTTGCAGCATGTGTGGGACTCGGATTACTGAAAGCGGTTTGGTGATGACAACATTCTGGGGGAAAGCGGCAGGGCTTCCTATCCCGAAAGGGCAATGGACCTCGGCCCAATCACGAAGGCTTGGTGCAACCGGACACCAACCTCGCATGCGCTGGAAGCTGAACGCCAGCACTGCTCTTTCACGACCGCACATCTGCTATACACGTCACTGCGACACGATTAATTGGACTACGACGACCCTCACGCCACGCATAGCCGCATTGACGCACCCGTAACTTGCCGGAACGCAGCGTTATCTCTGGTCGTGTTCCGACATTCCCCACACGCGACGCCTGCTCCACCCCCGAGTACGCGGGCTGAATAGCCCTCTCAACCATCACCATGATACAAGGCACGCGTCGCTGGCTCAGGCGCAACCGTACAAACTTTGCCATCGGCGCCGGAGTGCTCGGCGCGGGTTATCTGGCGGGGCAGTATGTCCTGGGCAAGCTCGGGGAGGCGAGGCAGCGCATGAGCGATGATCGCATCGCCAAAGAGAAGTCCGCTTTCAACTCGTCCATCACATGACATGCTCTAACGACAATGCAGTCTACGCCGCCGCTTCGAGCAGAACCAGGAAGACTGCACCTTCACCGTCCTCGCCATCCTGCCCACCGCGACCGAGAACATACTCGATGCCATCCCCGTCGAACAAGTACTGGAAGAGCTGCAGAGACAAAAGGCAGAGCGCCTATCGCGGAGTGTCGGACCCAGCGAGATTGCCAGTTCAGCGCCTCCGAGTGTGGCAGACACGACCGAGGATGACGCACGGAGCTCGAGTCTTCAGACGGATAGCTTCATCCATGCCAGCCAGATCGCTACTGAGGGCGACAGCAGCACGGGCCCTACCGAGACTATCCCAGAGGTCAGGGAGGACAGGAAGAGCAAGAAGAGCAAGGCGCAGCTATGGAGCGAGATGAAGATCAGCTGTGAGTACCGTCGTGTCGGCGTTGAGACTTGACATACTGACGCGACCAGCCATAACACGCGCCTTTACCCTCATCTACACCCTCTCTCTCCTCACGCTTCTGACTCGCATTCAACTGAACCTCCTCGGCCGCCGAAACTACCTCGCCTCCGTCGTGTCGTTGGCCGCGCCGCAGTCGACAACCGAAGGCGCAAGGATCAACTTGGAGAACAACGACGACGACAACTTCGAGCAAGCATATGGCAACGACTTCGAGACGAATCGCAGATACCTCAGCTTGAGCTGGTGGCTACTACACAAGGGATGCATAGAGCTTATCGAGAAGGTACGGACCGCAGTCAAGGACGTCTTCGGGCTTGTGAACCCAAGAGAAGAGATGACCTTGGAGAGACTGTCGGAACTTACCCTGGAAGTGCGCAAGAGGGTCGAAGGTGCAACAGAGGAAGAGCGAAGGTAGGACCCCCATCTCATCTCAAATGACACCCGCTAACCCCCCACAGAACATGCAAGTGGCTCACCTTCCTCCTCCCACCGCAAGACCAGGAAGACTACGTCCTCCGCGAATCCGGCATGACCTCATCCTCCGAGTCCACATCGCCCACAACAACAACCTCCCTCCGCCGCCTTATCGACGAAACCTCTGACCTCATCGACTCGCCTGCCTTCACACATGTACTCACACAGCTCCTCGACGCTGCCTTCTCCCACCTCGTCGACGTCAAGATCTCACAGCTCTCCTACAAGATCCCGCCCATCTCTGACAACCACGCTCGCGTGCAGGAGATTGTTGGACACGACATCAAGGCCAAGGTTGCGAATAGCTTAGCCGTATTCTGCAGACAAGCGCACAGCATCGGTACCGGAGCCAACAATGAGTACCTAGCTGCTATCGAAGCTGTTGGTGGTCTTGAGGCGTTCGCTGCTGTCGTCTACTCCAGCAATTTCGAGTACGAAAGCCCAGAGGCTGCTGCTGCGTTGAGCCAATCTGCTCCTGCTCCTGTCGAGCTAACAGCGCCGAGTGTGGTGCCTGAGGTTGCAGCTTTACAGGATGCACAGGAAGTCAAGTCAGACGATCCGTTCGAGAGCGCCTGGGGCAAGGCGCTGGCGAAAGAGGATGGGAAGCAGTTTTAGGGGATTGTACGATTGGTGTATGTACGAGTGGCCGTCGCGACGTAGGATTCTTGAGATACCCGTAATTTGAACCTGTAACGCTATCTTTTCCCCGTTCTTCATTTCACACAAGATGTGTATAACCCAATTGCGATAAGAAGTGTCGTGCCTTCCGGCCTCGGATTGTTGAGTCGTGACGTCAGAGCCATAGTGGGACCTGTGAACACCTCTCAACCACATGTACCTTACGATATCCCTGCCGGTATCCCCCTGAACCACCAATACCAAATCACAATCATCGTCGCAGAGCCTCCCCGGTACTCACAATGGCAGACCAACAAACTGCTCCCCAAAGCAAAAACGCCTACGTAACCCTCCTCACCCGCCCCAGCTACCTAGCCGGCGCAATCCTCCTCGCCTACACCCTTCACAAACACTCCCCCTCCACCCCCCTCATAATAACCTACACCCCGGAGACCTTGCCAGAAACCTGCATCAACGCCTTCAAAGCCGAAGCCGCTTACTCAAACATCATCTTGCACCCGGTTGAGCATTTGCGCTTGCCAGAAGATGGAACCGAGCACGGCATGGTCGCCGAGCGCTTCATCGATACATGGACGAAACTGCGTGTTTTCGATTTGTGGGATATGCCTGGACAGAAGTTTGAGAGGATTTGTTGGTTGGATGCTGATATGATGATCTTCTCCAACCCTTCGCCCTTGATCTTCAACGAAGAAAACGACGAGTATTTGAAGGGAGGGGATGGCATGCGTACAATGGCCGTACACACCTGCGTCTGCAACCTCGACCACGATTCCTGGGCCCCAGCAGAATGGAACCCAAAGAACTGTGCGATCGCCAAACTCACCGCACCGGATCAGCTAGCGGAGGTCAAGCCGGAACCATACACACTGTCCAACTTCAACTCTGGCACTTTTCTCTACCGGCCTAGCAAGGAACTGTCTTCTTTCGTACTGAGCAAGTTCGAGGAACTGGGCAATACAAAGTTACGTGCTATGAAATTCCCCGATCAGGATTTCCTCAACGAAGCTTTCGATGGGCGCTGGAGCAGTTTGAGCTGGAAGACGAATGCGCTCAAGACGTGGCGGTACTGGCATGAGAATGTTTGGCACGACGACCAGGTTGCTGTGCTGCACTATATTGTGGATAAGCCGTGGGTGGCACGGCTGGACGAAGACGGTAAAGCGGGATATTTGGGTAAAGACGGTGTGACGCACGGGTGGTGGTGGGATGAGTTTGACACGTGGAAGAAGCAGAGGGAGGCGCAGGGAGAAAAGGACTTGCTGCAGATTGTGGGCAAGTATGCGGCGAGGGAGGATGGCGTGGTGGATGAGGAGATGAGAGCTGTGGGGGGTGGGGCGCAGGATTTTGCGAAGAAGTGGCCTGCTAAGGATGGGGAGGGTGCTGGTGGAGGGGACGAGGTGGAGGAGGCGAAGAGCAATGGACCGACGTTGTCGGCGGAGGCTCAAGAAAAGGCGGAGCAGTTTGGCAAGGTTGATGCGCCGCAGGGGAAGATGTTGGGGGAGAGGGGGCATGGGCGTGTTGTTAGGGGTGGGAGGGGATTTGGTGGGAGAGGAAGGGGTGAGGGGTGGAGTGTTATGCAGGATTGAGGGCGGTATAGAGGGTAGAATGAGGTGCTAGAACGTGCGGTAGTAGGGAAGGCATTGGTAGACGGATGTAAAAGTACAAGACATAGACTAGCGAGGAAGTATTCAACACGGTCTAACCAGAGAGAAAGGAATAGATAAAAGTATACCGTAGTCGTCAACACTGAACCTATAAGCTAAAGCACGTGGTGATATGGTCTTGTATCACTTCTCGCATACATACTCTAGATCAATCATATATATCCCTACTATCATCCCATATGTCGGAACTCCGACTGCTGTCATTCAATCCCATATCAATAATGTAAACGCAAGCTTTTAGATCAATCTCCCGCCTCCGCTCATCTCAATGCCCAAGCCCCATCCGAATCAAAAGACCCCGGCTTCCCTCCTCCCATCCCAATCATCCATCCCAATCATGATCCCCTACATAAGATCAATCAGATTCACGCCCTCATCCTCGTATTTGATAATCGGACGACCAGTCTCCTTGGCAACAGGCGACGCGACGTTGTTAGCGAGGACGATGTGTCCGTTGTGCGTGAGCGAGGGGCCGCGGAGTTCGGCGGCGAAGGTCGGGCGGGGCGGAGGCATCTTGATGACTGGTTCTTCGCGCTTGTGGATCATGGCGCCGTTGTTGTGGTCGTTGGTGTTTCCGTTGATGCCGTTGGAATGACCGCTGTTGGGACCGTTGGTGTGATCGTCGACATGACCGTTGATCGTAACCTCCATCCTCGAAGTCTTCTCAGCAGATTCGATCTTCCTATCAGGAACTGGGGTGCCTTTTTCAGTAACTATCTCCTTTCGATCAGTAGCCTTCGAAGTCTGTTCATTGCTGTTCTCAGTTTCCATGCGACCGAGGAGGGAACCGATGGTGTAGAGGTTGTGGGGATGGTTGGCGTCATACAAGAAGTCCAGCTCAGGATCGTCCCTTGCAATAAGGCCCTGGCGCACTTTACTCAGCGTGACCTGCGTACGATGACACGCCCCGTATCCCTCTAAGAAACCGCGCTGGTGCGACTCCTTGAGTGCGTCCTTACGACCCGCCTCTTTGCCCGCGCCAAACCCATCGTTGTACGCCTCCTCCGCAACCTCATCAGCTTTCTCATGAGTGATGGAGTTGTCAGCGAATTCAGCTTCAAGTTGCTCACGGGCAATGGCTTTCCAGTTCTGTTCGCGCATCTGTTGGGCAGCTTCGCGGAGACGGAGGGCTTCGATCTTGATGTTCAACTTTCCGTTCATGTCAGCCATGGCCCTCTGTGCGCTGAGGTCGGCTTCGCGACGGGCGTGTTCTATTTGTACTGCGCTCATAGGACGGTCGCCGTTCTCTTCTAGCGCGTACATGAGCTGCTTCTGGCCTTCGGTGAGGTAGACTTCTAGCTGCGTAATCTTCTGCTCGCGTTCATCGAGGCCGCGCTCTCGGGCTTCGACTTTGGACTTGAGCGTGAGGGTTGTGGCTTGGTCGCGGAGGAGGTTTGTTAACATGACAGATGATGCGGCTTCGACCTTTTGTTGCTGCTCAGCTTCGATAGACTTGCGGAGACGCACGCCCTTGTTGCGCTCGGCATCAAGTTCGTTCTTGAGTTTCATGAGCTGTGCGTTCAGGCGGACGATTTGTTCGCGATCGCCGTGGTCGCCTCCTCGGGATCCGTGGGAATTGAAGTGGAAGCGAGCGCGCTGAGCATCGTGGAATCGAATGACCTCGTTTGGCGACATGATTTGCTGTATAGGTTAGTTTCAAGTACATCCAAAGGCTTGCGGGACTGCCTACCCTCGGGTCCGGAAGGCCGAAAAGGCGGGATGGAGGCGACTGGAAGTCAGGGCGCATGTGTGGGGGTAGACTATGAGCTGGCCTCGAAGGCTTCGGAACCTCGATATTCGCGTCTGTGTCGGTCTTGACGTCGCTGTCCTCGGCTCCGGTGTCGACGTCGGTCTTGGTGGCCTCGACATGCAGTCCAGGGGGCGATGCCAGAGGAGCTTCCTTCTTGGCAATTGGAGATGCTTTTCCTTACATTAGCAGATGACTTTGGTGATGGTAGTGAGATATACCAAGCTTGGTCTTTTCCTTATCATCAATCTGCTCTTGTTGCTCCTGCACAGTCACAGAGATCGCTCCAAGTTCATTGTTGAGGTCTTGCTCTACGATCTCCCCGTCTTCAAGAGAGGTACTGCTCTTGATGTCCTCTGCAACAATTCTGGGCGAGGGAAAAGGAGAACCAAGAGTAGCCGTCTTGACACCTGTCGAGTCTTCGATAGCGACTTGGCCTTGGGTATCATTTGACTTCTCCATCTCAGGCGCAGAGACTTTCGACACGACGGGCGAAGGATCAAAGTCCAATGTGTTCTCCTGTTTATTGATCTCTCCATCGTGTGTCTCTGTGCGCGCATCGGCTGTCTTGATGTCTGAGGGCGACGCAATGTCTAGATGAGTGGCCTGATCGTTTGAAGTCGCCATGTTGACGGCTATCTGCTGATAGGATTGCTCAGACTGTTAGCAATTAATTGCTTGTTGTAATTGAGTGTCAAGATGAACGATGCCGCTGTTGTGAGACTGGCTCAAGGAGTAATCGAGCAAGTAAAGGCCAATGAGATGTATCGACACGATGCCTGACCAAGGTGGAGGATAGAGGAGTGTAAGTATAGAGCGGTGGAATGCCTGGCTTATATGGATATACAATCGCCTGGTGAGGGGCGCTAGCACGTGAAGGTACATGGCCGCAATGGCCACCAGTCAAGTAAGTAAAGGCAGGATCTTGTCGTCAGGTCGACAGTGGTGCAATGGAGGCAGGCCCACATAAGCTGCCCCAATGAATGTCCGCATCCGCGTCGCGCAATGTCACCGGAGCTTGGCTACTAGGAGGAGATAGGCTAATATAACCCGATGTTTGCGTTTGCCAGTGTCGTTTGATGCTTTCCAGTGCACGTGTCGCGTCCTTTGGTACCTGATGTAGTCACCGACTTTCGTATTCTCAACGATATACAGTACGCAAAGCGCATAGCCATTCGACAACTTCTACCTGAAGGCTTCGTGGACCCAGTACCGCTCTAATACTTGCTCATAACGCACACCAACGTCAAGGAACGCCTTCGTAGTCTTGGGCGCCACAGACAACTCGAACTCAGCTTGGAAACTCACGTCTTCCAAGCTCAGATCAGATGTCCTGCATTCCGCGATGAAATCCCGCAGGACAGTCGACTTATCCAAGCTCTTGTATGCCACCCGATATTGGCTTTCGACACCAATCAGCATCGTGAAGCTTGTGAGAGACGGTGATAGCAGCTCGGCTATTGGAGGCGCGTTCCTCGAAAAATCAGCGTACGGAGCAGAAGCACCGAGCAAGCAGTTCTGAGATATAACCAACTTGCTCAAACGTTCGAATGGTCGAAGAGTGCCGAGAGGTTCGAGCGGTACCATCTCTGCGTAATCTTCGTCTAAATCAGAGTCTGAGGCCTCCTCCTCTGATCGGAACATGATTTCACGAATATCAAGATGTAGGGATTCAAGCGTGTCCGCGTGACGTGAAAGGCTGGCGTACAGGTCGGATGGCGACCCTTCAAAATCCTCCATAGGCATCCATGTACAGACAACATGTCTTAAGCCTTCACATGCCGATAGAATACTGGCCATCGCCTCTATCCCGAGGCGACATGAGGTGATCTCGAGGCGCTGCAGCGTGTGCCATGAGCCAAGCTGAGGCATTGATGCTGGCGATCGTGCCACGACGCTACGCGCTCGGAAGTCGGTGAGCATGGGCGCCGTCGATACCACGGAACAAATTTGATCAAACGAAATGGTTTCGGCGTTGAGCCCGTAGTGTTGGAGAGTCGTATTGACGCACAGCGTTTGAAGCTTGCTAAAGACACGCTCGGCTCCTGGGTTGGGCGTAGGCGAAAGCGTTGTTTCCCGTCCAGGGACAAAGTGTCTCCAGAAGGATCGCTCTTTGTCTTCTATATTCTCGATGGACAAGTGTTGTAGGTTGACCGCCTGTTTGACAACGTCGGCTAGCATGGTAAGGTAATGTTGTGCAATGGTGTGCGGAGGTGTGCTGTCGTTCTGCAACTTCTTGTCCATGCGTCGAATCTCCACGTACTTCAGATGCTTGTTAAGTTCCTCACCCGAGCCAGAGGAGTCTAAGATCCTTTCGCGAAACAACTGAAGAGATTCGGTACCATGCTCGGCGGCGGTCCCTATGAACGAGGCGTACAGGATTGGGGTAGCTATTCGCCTCAGACAACGAGATGTCAGACAGAGACTGTACAAGGCCAGCCTGCGAATATGGTTGTCGGATTGACGATTTGCCTCTATCGCCACTTTTTCCTGGTGTTCGGTGTACCTGAAGAGCGTGTCGTAAGAGCGAATGGCGTCAAGATGTGTGATTATCTCCTGCACCAGCTCATCTGGTAAGCCCTCAAGCGACGCGTTTTTGGAGCTCATGGTCGATCAGTGTATTTGACTGCTTAAAGTGCGTGTGAATGAGTGAATGCAATGAAACTGAGGTTTGTTGTTGCATGAGCGCAGAGATAAAGGGCGTCGTGGGAGCTGACGGGGCGTTAGGCTGCCACGCCGCTAACTCATAAGAGGGAAGGTGTTGACTGTTACACGCCTGGGCAGGCGCCAGGGAATACCGACAACTCCGCATCACGATAGTTACACCGGGGCTGATGTGTACGTTGAGAGGCAAGACTCACGAGATGTTGTTACATTATTATGGGTATATCGCAAGCTCAATCAAATCCTCCAATCAGCTTACACCACTCTCGTCGTCTTCCCCGTCTCGACGTCGTAGATCCACCCACTGAACCGAATGTTCTCCTCGATCGCTTTGATCCGCAGCCATTGTATATCCTTCTTGACTTGTATCTCCAGATCACGGAAAGGCCGGAAGTCGAGGGTCTCCACCTCTCTCGCGGCAATCTCTCCCCTCTTCTTCATAACCACGGCTTTCGCAGTCGGGTTGTCGAATGTGAGCATGCCGCATCCGGTGTGCTTTACGACGATGACTTCTCTTGTTCCAAGCAGTTGTTGCGATATGACGATGGATCGGAACGCGTCGTGTACACAACCGCCGGCGTTGCGGATTACGTGGGCGGCTCCGAGAGGGATGCCAAAGGCGGCAGTTGGGTCGATGCGCGCGTCCATACATGTTACTGACGCGTCATGTTAGCGGGCGATGGCTGAAAATGTGGTTGCAGGTGCTTACCGATGGTGTATCTTTGGCTGGGTGGTAGTGCTAGATGGCCCTGGTCGAAGGAAGCAGCATACGCCTGGTTCCCGAGCTCGAGGTTCCTCTCTCCGTGTGTTGGCATTGTCGGTGATGATTATGGTAAGTCGTAAGAGGTTATGATGGGTTTACTGCTGGATGCATCGCCATCCCCTGCGACCTTATATATCGCCATGTCGCCGTCCTGATTACTACGATACGCGCCGGTTGCTTTTCGCACCTGAGGAAAGTTGCGGCATTGCGGGGGTGAATTTCGCCATGTTACTGGCCTGATACAGTTGGCGTTGATACAGGAACGACATGCGACAGACGTTACCGCAGCTGCACGTCTCCGGCAGAATGGCATCAACCCAAGCGCGGTTTCATTGGTCATCTCGACAAGGGTCCTCAGGCGGATCTCAGGCAAAGACGGCAAAGGGTGGGGCAACCCTTCTAGCGTGTCGCATGCGCATCTTCAGATGTTCCATTAATCCCGATCCTTCATTCTTGCTCCCACAAGGCGTCAATGCTTCTCTTTGTTAAATCTACTCTTTACCCTCTTGGGTTCCATGCTCATGTAGTTCGGCATCCTGACTGAATCGCGCAGAGGATAGCGTTCGGCCTGACTCAAGAGATCCGAGACATGAAGAGAGATGGAGCCGCTCATCAAACCCGGAGAGTGGATATACCTTCCAGGAGATAGGAGACGGGTTACCGGACGAACTACTGCACACTTCGAATTGCCGTCGCGGCGAAGCTGGCATCAGACGCCACTCCCCAATGGCGCAGTGAAAGTCTGATAGACCAAAACCAAACGGTCAGTAGACTGCGCGTCGTAGACAATTATCCGTCGGACAAAGCATTTCAAAATCCAGGTGTCATTGCAATGGCCATTCTGTATAACGAGATCATTGTCGAGATATCAACACTGGAGGAGCTAGGCCTGAAACGGAATAGCTTCCAAGACCATCACTCCAAGAACAACGCCTGAATCGCTATGGTGCTTTGACCCAAGGAAGACATCTATAAGCCAAGAAGCGTACCGACTTTCTAAGAACAAGTCGTGGGATGGGGTGGAAAAGAATACCAACAGTATTTACAACTCCACTCCGCACGCTTCGAGGCTGGGTATGACGCTGCGAGAGCGTCATGCCTTACAAATCAATCCACGGCCTCTCATGAGAGCAGGCATTTCGATGGATAGATATTTTCCCTCTTTACCCCCCTACTAAAACCGCTAGTTCTCAATCATCAATCCATCATGGCCCTCCCGCAACCCCCAGCCATCGACAGCTCGCGCTGGCGTCAACGAATCGCATCAGTCACCACAACATCCAACGAACAGATACGCCTGAACTACATCGAATGCGCACCACCACGTTTGGCAAGAAAAAAAGGCGTCATAATCCTCATCCACGGCTTCCCTCAGACATCATACCAATTTCGGCATGTGATCACGCCGCTATCAGAGGCCGGCTATCGCGTCATCGCGCCCGACTACCGTGGCGCAGGACAGTCCTCAAAACCCCTAACGGGCTACCAAAAGACGCAGATGGCGGAGGACTTGCACATCTTGGTTCAAGAGCACTTCAGTATCAAGGAGAAGATTCATGTTGTGGGACATGACATTGGTGGCATGATCGCATTCGCGTACGCATCGCGCTATCGCGACGACACCGCTAGCGTCGTTTGGGGTGAATGCCCGCTACCTGGTACTTCGTGCTACGAGAACGTCAAAGGCACACCTGACGTCTTCCACTTTGTGTTTCACCAAGTGCCGGATCTCCCAGAATTCCTGATCGCGGGCAAAGAGCGGGAGTATCTCAAGCACTTCTTCGATAAGATTTCGTATAACAGTGCGGCTATTTCGCCTGCTGATCTCGAGCATTACGCGCTTGCCTACTCGCAACCCGGTGCTATTAGGGCGGGTTTGGAGGTTTATCGCGCGTTTGAGAAGGATGCGGAGGAGAATAGGCAATGGGTTGCTGAACATGGGAAGGTTAAGGTGCCGTCGATGCTTATGAATGGGGAGAAGTTTACGCTGGCGCAGTCTGCGGACGGTATGGCGGACGAGTATCATGAAGGTGCGGAGATGGTGATGATTGAGGAGGCGGCGCATTACATTGCGGAAGAGAATCCTGAGGCTTTTGTGAAGGGTGTGTTAGAATTTGTTGCTAAACACTGAGCGCATTCAGCTCGTAGAAAACTATCTAGGTACACTGAAATACGACTTCCACCCCAGTGTCATATTGACGTCGTGATGAAGCTTTTAGTAACGCAACGTACACTATCCACCACCGCGACTCCAGCCGCAGAGACCCCTAGCGATTACTACCAGTCTGGATACATGAGCGGGTATGCAACCTCAAAGGGCTGTCTTGGTAGATGGTTCTCACCTGCAATCCATATTGGCTTAGACCCAAAGTCATACAGTAATTCATTCTGGAACCCCAGTCGTTGTTCAAGGTGCAGGGTTTCACCATACAGGACTTCCCTACAAAAGCGAGGGAAATTTAAAGACCCGCCGAATCGGCTGACGTATATGGCAACAGGGAACTCAGGGGCAAACTTGCGCCTGCATGCCAGAAATGCAGAGTATAGCCCTATGCGCTCTGGCTCACGTCTCAAAGGCAGCTGTATGCGGAGTCCCGCGTTTGTCATGTCGTAATTTGGCATCGGGTCTAGACGATCAATCAGACCGGGTGGATACTCGCATGGTTCGTAGCTTGCTCCGTTAGAGAAGCACGACACACTTGGCGCTAGCATGTCGCCGTTGACTGTCTCTGACTCCCAGGCGAAAAGAGAATGGTCAGTACTTGTCCGCAGGATCTCGAGTTGTAGTCGCCTGAAAGCGCTGCTTCTACCCTCTCCGTACAAAGTTGCCATATTCACACCAAAGATACCCATTAGGGAGTACGCTTCGTCTTCCGGTCGCGTTGTGACTCTGCTCGCCGCCCACGACATCTTCTCCGATACGCCCATAGCACTGATGGCTTCGCGGTCTCTCAGGACCTCCACATCAATGTTGGAGGCTATAGAGACTTGATGGCACGAATCAGCTTTTGTGCCGATCTTTTTCCAGCTCTTTGCGTAGAAAGTCAACTTGAGCGGGGCGATTAGCTCTTGCAGAGTCCACCCTCTTGAAAACCAAGCTGATCTGGAGAGAATTCGATCTTCACCGAGCTCCACATCGTCCAAGTATGCAATGCACCACGCTGAATTCGTGTAGTAACTGTACATCGAGTTGATGGCTTCTGATAGCTCGGCGCTGGAACTCTTGTCGATGCAGCAAGTATCGCTCCATAAATAGCTAAAACCGTGTTCAAGCGCAACACGGCACGCCATCTCAAGCTTCGCGTAACCCTTCTTGCTTCGTGCAACACTGCGGTCCGCGGATGCGATGTCATCGTATAGAACTTCTTGCCAACGCCATCGATGCGAAAGGATCGCGTATCGGGGTAAAATCTCTCCTCTAACCTCATGTAACGAGATTTGTAGGGTAGGATCGAGAGCATCATTGGACTCAATATAAAGGAGCCGCATTGGTCTGTGACTAGGGCCGCTAGTATGCGGATAATAATGTTTATAGGGTGGCACGCGTTTGTATCACTGAGAAGGTCGAGGCTGGGCAAGGGCAAGTGTGACGTGTCTTGTGCCTCTTAGCTAAGCGATTCGAGCTCATTGGACGCCTATACGAGACCAATGGCGGGCACACACGGCATGTACAACATGAAAACATCCCGACTAGACATAACAGTCCTCTTGTAGTCGCGTGAGCACTACGGTACTCTCACATCGAACTTCCCTGTAGCCTCCGGTTTCGAAAGCACCCAAAGTATACCCTCATCAACACACTGATCCCAATGCTCAGACGCCTTCAACGCTTTCCCAAAGCGCCTATGACCATGCGGAACGCCCTTGAACAGCGTAGTAGACGTCGGAACATTAGCCTCGGATAGCTTCTTCGCAAACAACAGCCCCTCATCGCGCAGCGGGTCCAAGCCAGCAATACCAAACACCGTAGGAGGAAAACCCTTGACCTCCTCTTCCGTCGCATTGACAACATTCATCTTCGTGTCTTTGAGATCTACATCCCCGATCTTCAGCAGCTTGGTAAAGAAGTCGATGGTTTTCTTCGGCAAAACCGGTGCATCTTCGTTCTCAACGTAGGATGAGGTTGAGGGGTTGAGTAGCTTGCCTGGGCCTTGATCGTAGGTAGCTGGGTGGGCGAGCATTGGGATGATTAGGATCTGGCCGGCTATTGTGGGTAAACCTGCGATGTCTTCGCTCTTTCCAAGGTGCTGCTCTAGAGTCAGGGAAGCAGCTAGGTTGCCGCCTGCTGAGATGCCGCCGACGAGGACTTGGGATGGATCGCCTCCGAGCATGTCGATGTTCTTGTGCAGCCAGACGAATGCGTCATGAGTGTCATTCCAGGCGGTTGGGAAGATGTGTTCTGGTGTATGGCGGTAGTTGACATTCAGCACCAGAGCCCCAGTCTTGATCGCGGTTTGCGCACACAGCGGGTCCTCGCTACTCAGCGATCCTGTCTTATCGTCAGCTAAAAGACCTTGATGCATCACAAGCCAAACGTGTTACCGAAGATGAAACCTCCACCGTGGAAGTACAGGTATACAGGAAGCTTCTCGGATGTATCCTTCTTCACGGATCGATACGTTCGAGCTTCGATGGTTGAGCCATCGCGGGTCGGAATGGCGTGATCTTTGGTCTGAATATGTGGTGCGAACAATTGCTTCACCTCTGCAGAGCGTGCTTCTCGCTCAGAATTGACCGCATTACGCAGAATGATTGGATCCAACGAGATGTCGAAAGTCCGCGCGGGCAGTGTCTTCTCCACTGCCAACCATTCTTCTGACGGTCCACCGTACTGAGAGAAGTCCATTGTCGATTTGATAAGAAAAGATTTGCTGCCTTGAGTGGAGGGCTTGAAGCGATATGTATCCGAGATGTAGCCAAACTTCGTACGAGCCTAGCATTGACGCGTCGAGCCCCCTTCGTCATATCTGCGCCCGGTCGCTAGCGTCACCCCGCAATGTGCCGAGGTCCTCACATGCATGCCACCAACACCACGTTTGCTTTCTTAGAGCTGCTTGTCGTCGGCGCACCATCATTAACCTAGTCGCTTTGATTCTGGTATCATTGGCTCGGAGATGACTATGTGCTCCTGCTTTTGAACTCGATGATCCAAATTGTCATCCGCAAAGACCAGCCAGAAATAACGTCATATACCTGAGTCCAACAAGATGGCTACAGTGTCGTCTGAACCTCCACCACGCGGACTCAAAGGCAAAGTCGCGATCGTGACCGGAGCAGGTTGCGATGGTGATGGAATTGGGAACGGGCGTGCGATATCGATCATGCTCGCCGATGAGGGGTGCTATGTCCTCTGTTTGGATCTGAACATAGAATGGGCTCAGAAGACTGCGGAAATGGCAGCGTCAAAAACACATCGCGGAAGAGCTATCGCGATTCAAGCAGATGTCACCAAGGCCAATGACTGCGAGGCTGCAGTAGCTCAAGCAATGCAAGAGTTCGGCAAGCTGGACATACTGGTGAACAACGTCGGTGTCAGCGGTGCATCAGGAACGGCGGTTGATGTCGACATGGAAGCTTGGGCGAAAGGACTTGAGATCAATGTGAGCAGTATGGTGCAGATGGCGAAGTACTGCATACCAGCTATGCAGAATAACGACGGCGAAACGAAAGGCAGCATCGTCAACATGGGCTCTGTCGCTGGACTGAAAGGCGGCACACCACATCTGTTGTATCCGACCAGCAAAGGCGCAGTGGTGAATATGACAAGGGCGATGGCTGCGCATCATGCAACCGATGGTATCAGGGTGAACTGTGTCTGTCCAGGCGTACGTTCTTCATAGCTGCGGTATAGTGAGATACTGACACGAGGCAGATGCTTTATACGCCCATGATGTATGCAGGCGGCATGAGCGAGGAAGCCCGAGAAGCTCGAAAGAAGAGAAGCTTGCTGGGTACAGAAGGCAATGGCTGGGACGCAGCATGCGCTGTGACTTTTCTGAGTTCAGATCATGCGAGATGGATAACGGGTGCGGTTTTGCCTGTCGATGCTGGCGCGACAGCTGCAGTGGGCATCGGAATGCCAAAGAGTGCCAGTGTCAATGGCTAGAGTATGGGGTAAATGGGGTTAGAAGGCAGGCAGGAGATGATGAGGTTTGGCGCAAAACGGGAAAGAACCTCGGCACATCGGCACCCGGCGGCTCATTGGCTTGCACCGGCGTCACAATGCAGCCCCAAAGTCCCGACACCTCTTCGTGTACTTCTCGCGACAACTACACAGCACTTTCATCCCCACATGGCATCAGTCGTACACACGTGATAGGAGTCTCGTAGTCCATATGAGGAAGGACCACATGTGGGGTGGAGGGCTGCCCGATGCGCACACTCATTTGCACCAATCGGAGCCTTCCACAGACATTGAGCCCAGCGGTCCGCTCCTCTAGTCCTTTCTAGTTTTTGCGCTGCACCCCGGATTTCCGCTAGAGATATCTTGGCTTCTCAGCAATCATGATGGTCATTCGTGGAAAGCCGGATGATCACAAAATGTAAGTCGTGGACGGAAGAACTGGGGTTATGGCGTATACCTTCAATCTTGTTGCGGCTGAAGATCAAGTGCGATGTCAGATCTCTTATAAGATGGATTGCTACGAACACATTGAAAGCCACCAGTCCGACTGCAGGTTTCATCCTCTATCTTTACCGCCATGAAGTTCCTCCAATCGCTCAGCACATGTGTGCTCGCACTCTCTTCCCTCGTCAGCGCAGCAAGCTTCAGCAACCCACTCAAGCAAAAGGATGGCTCAGACCCTCACATCGCTTACACCAATGGCTATTACTACATGATGACGACGACATGGACAAACCTTTCAATCACGAGAGCGAAGACGCTTGGAGGCTTGAAGACAGGAGAGACAAAGGTTGTCTGGACCGACTCGAACCCTGACAGATGCTGCAACATGTGGGCCCCTGAGCTGCACTACCTCGATGGTGCATGGTACATCTACTATACTGCCGGCCGCAGTGGTACCGACAACCTGGATCTCCAGCGCCCTTATGTGCTCAAAGGTGAGAATGTTTCATCGTGCAGATGATGAGTAATCTAACAGTCTTAGGTGGTGCGGACCCATTCGGCACATACACCTACCTCTCCCAATTGACCAGCGTATGGGGTATCGATGGCTCTATTGTCCGTTTCAGCAAATGGGGTAACTACTTTGCCTGGTCTTGCTTCTCCGGCGCCCTTCAGTCACTCTGCATCGCACCCATGACCTCGCCTGGCAAACTCGGTGCCACCAAGATCCTCTCTACACCTACTGAGTCGTGGGAAACCAATGGTAGCCCTGTGCAAGAAGGCCCAGTTGCTATGTACCACGGTGGCAAGACCTACATCGCTTACTCGGCAAGCTTCTGCTGGACACCCAACTACAGCTTGGGTCTGCTCACCTGGAATGGCTCGGGTGACCCGGCGCTCAGTGCGAGCTGGAAGAAGAGCGATGGGCCCGTCTTCACCAATGCCAACGGCAACTACGGGCCAGGTCACAACGGGTATGTTGACCAGTCGATACCGCGCGATATCCATGCTGACCACGATGTAGTTTCTTCACCAGTCCCGATGGCACAGAGATATGGAACGTTTACCACGCTACTGCTATTCAGACTGGCGCCTGCGACGGCAACAGGTACACGATGGCGCAGAAAGTCAACTGGAACGCTGATGGCACGCCGAACTTTGGAACTCCTATCAGGCCAGGCGCCACACTTGCTGGGCCATCTGGAGAGTAGATTGTCGATCGTAGTTGGCCTGCGATGGAAGCTCTTCTTGTATATATTTGACGTTGCGGATGGTTGAGATGTACTAAACTTTGTTCCATATCAGAATAGTAGTCGGGCCACCGTTTGCGCAAACCACTCGTACCACTCTTCGTATCATACCACATATCTAGGTAGTGAGTGGAATGTGTGATCATTGTTGTTACCAGGACAACTCTACCAAGGGTGACAGGCCCCAAGCTTGGATCGAAGTCAGCTCATGTCGCTGCATAAGAGTCGGTGTTGGGGGCTGGGGACCGAATCGATAAACTGAGCTGACCGGGCCGGAGCCGATGGCGCGCCGATGACCGGCCTTGCTGTACACGATGTATGCCCTGGTGAAGGCGTATTATGCTTAATCTGGTAGGCGAGGATACGAAATGCTGATGTAAGAGTAGATCATGCTACTGGATGCGTACACAAGATGGCAGGTGAAGGTAGCAGGTGATAGAGTGTCGGATGACGTCGAGGATGCACGAGTCATGGAATCTGCAAGGTCCCGCACGTGCTAGCGCGTCCCGCGCCAACATGCGTCAGCTGCACCCCGGACTCCGCTTCTGGCCAACTCTATCGCCTCCGCCTCCTCCGCTCTTCTTCTTCTTCATCCATCATCACGGTGTTCAGCTGGCTGGCATCATCAATAGTCTCATCAATATCCAGCTCGATACTGTCAGCTCAGCTATTCAATATGGCTGCCGAGAAGACACCGCTCGTCGCGTCGGACGCGTCTGCACCCGTGCAGCCAAGCCACGTGCAACGCTACTCCAAACGTCAAGCGGTAGGAAGACTGTTTGCCATCGCCGCCACAGCTACACTTATACTCTATGGAATTCCGCAGGGTATGTGCATCGTCACGTTCAAATCATTCGCGACTAATTGATGTCCAGTCGACTATGAGCCGACCGGCGACTATCCAGAGGAGAGCGAGCTATGTCTGACTCCAGCTTGTGTGCATGCGGCCTCAGAGGTTCTCTACAACCTATCACCTCAGTACAAGGAGCTCGACCCATGCGATGACTTCGAAGAGCTTGTCTGTGGTGGCTGGAGAGACCGCCATGACTTGCGAGCTGACCAGGGTGATGCCTTTACCGGCACAATCATGTCGGAGAACTCACAGATGCTGCTTCGCCACATTCTCGAGGCTCCATACCCCAAAGACTCCGAGGTGAGTGCAACCTTGCTATTTAAGTCAATCTCAACTAACCTTTCTGTAGCATTCTTACTTCTCACCCATGCAGCTGATGTCAACTGCCAAATCCGCCGATGAGGAGAACTTTGACAAGATGAGAGCGGCGTACGATGCGTGCCTCAACGAAGACAAGATCAAGAGCATTGGCGCTGGGCCTTTGAAGCAGGTCCTTGACGAGATCAAGAAGACGTGCTCTACCATCGCTTCGGACTCCAACTCGATCAAGGACACTATCCTTCTTCTGGCCAAGTACGGCATCACTGGTCTTGTTTCAACTGGTACCGGTGCCGACGACACCGACCCCGACACTGTTGTCGTGTCTGTTGGTGCCCCGTACAACTTCGGACTACCTTCCAAGGAGCGCTACGAAGACGAGAACCTCGTTGAGAAATACCGTGGTGTCGCTGTTGAAGTTCTTAGCGCGATGTACCCCGACCAGGACAAGGCTGTATTTGAGGGTATCATTGATCTCGAAAAGAAACTCGCGGCAGCATCTCCAAGCGAAGAAGACCGTGAAGATGTCACGAAGTCCTACAACCCATTCTCGATCGACGACGCGGCTGCGATCGCTCCCGAAATCGAGCTGAAGGCGCTTCTCGCAGGCCAGGCTCCAGAGGGCAGCGACATCAAACGCGTCATTGTCACGACCCCGAACTATCTGAAAGAGCTGTCAGTAATCCTCGCAGCTACATCCGAAGATGTTCTTCAGGCCTATTTCATTTGGAAGGCCGTCCAGTCTCTCTCTGCTTACGTCGATGCGGATGCTGTCAAGCCTTACCGTCGGTTTGTCAATGTCCTCGCAGGCAAAGACCCTGACTCCGCTCCTGAGCGATGGCGATCATGTGTCAGCCACGTCGATAACGGACTGGGCTGGATCTTGAGCCGCTTCTTCATAGAGAAGGCCTTCTCCGCTGAGGCGAAGAAGTTCGGCGATACCATCATCACAGACATCAAGACCGAGTTCGCCAAGAAACTGAACGCTGCTGAATGGATGGACAAGGACACTGCGAAGAAGGCTGTCGAGAAGGTGCACAACATCGTCCAGAAGATCGGCTACCCCACCAAGAGCCCGAACATCATGGACCCGCCTACGCTTGAGGAGTACTACGAGACCGTTGATGTTTTATCAGACGCATTCTTCGCCAATGCGCTTGCCATGCGCCGCTTTGAGGTCAAGGAGGAGTGGTCTGCCCTTGGAAAGCCTGTGGATCGCGACCAGTGGGATATGTCTGTTCCAACAGTGAACGCCTACTACAACCCTCCCGGCAACGAAATCGTCTTCCCTGCTGGCATCATGCAGTTCCCAGTCTTCGACGTCAATGTACCCGCGTACATGTCCTACGGTGCTTTCGGCTCCGTTGCTGGTCACGAACTCAGTCACGCTTTCGACAGCACTGGTCGTCACTACGATCAGAATGGCAATCTTACCGACTGGTGGTCCAACTCGACAGTAGAGGCCTTCGAGCAGAAGGTCAAATGCTTTGTTGACCAATACTCCAATTTCACCGTTCCCGGCCCTGACGACAAGCCTCTGCACGTCAACGGCAAGCTCACTCTTGGCGAGAACATTGCCGATGCTGGTGGTCTCTCCGCGTCTTTCCAGGCTTGGAAGCGCCGCTCGGCTGAGACGCCAAACCAGAACCTTCCTGGTTTAGAGCACTTCTCGCAAGAACAGATGTTCTTCGTTAGCTACAGCAACTGGTGGTGTGGCAAGACCCGCAAGGATACCGCCATCAACCGAGTGTACACTGATCCCCATGCACCTAAGTGGGCGCGTATTCTGGGTACCATGGCGAACTCGAGGGAATTCAGGGAGAGCTTCCAGTGCAAGGTGAAGGAGCCTACTTGCCAGCTTTGGTAGATGGTCACGGTTTTGGATGCACTGGCTTGTACGTGCCACTTTCAACATTGTAGTAGCTTGCTGGCACATTGGAATCACAGGATGCCACATCATGCTTGACATTTACTGAACTATATATGCAATCTACAATGCAGGACTATGCCCGCAGAACCAACTCATACTTGCCCGGCTTAAGCGCTATCCTCATCCCCTTCCTCTCTACTTCATACCCACCCTCACCAAGTCTCCTCACAACGATGCTACTCTCCTCTCTCGGCAACAGCAAATACCCCGTCGTACTAGTCGGCACACCAACCTCCATCTTCACCTCCTCGCCCCCACCACCAGCAACCCTCCTCTCATACCTAACCTCGATCCCCCCATACGGACACTCCACCCTCCCCTCCACAACCCCAAACTCACTCCCCAACGGCGGTCTAACCCTCCACGTCCTATACGCCTCCGTCTCCGCCTTCACCCCCAGCACCCCCTCATAAAACCACTCATATATCGTGCCCAGCATATCATGACACTTGCTCCTACAATTATCCTGCCAGAACTCATTCAACGTCGTTTCGCCCCGCCGTATAAAGCGCATATAACTAGGGTGTTCTTCCTGGCGCGCCATTTCCAGGATTATGTCTGGCCGGTTTAGGTCGGAGAGTGTGTTGAAGAGGTATTTTAGGCCGATCTCGCCGGCTTGGATGCGGTTGCCGGCGGAGGCGCAGTCGGCGAGGAAGGCAGTTTGAATGTCGGTGGTGTGGGCGGTGGGGACGAGGTCGAATTGGAGGGCGAAGGCTTGCGCGACCATGTTGCGGTCGTGGTGTGGGGGGTTGTCGCGCGATGTGTAGAAGGCGTATGGGTACTCTTTCTTATCGGTAACGAGGAGCCGCTCGTTGTACACGCGGTAGATGCGATCGGCCCATTCGCGGAACCGCTGCTCGGCATCTGGTTTACCGAGCTCGTGCGCCATGCGCTGGATGTTGCGGAGGCAGCGGTAGTAGATGGCTGTTTCGATGTTGGCTTGGTTGTTGCCGAAGGCGATGTCGCGGCCCCAGTCGCCTAGGCCGTGTTCGATGAGTCCGCCGTCGCGTTCTTTGGTCTTGATGTATTCCATGTAGCGCACGCAGGGGTCGAATAGCTTTTCGAAAACGTGGGTGGAGTCGTAGTAGAAGCGCAGTATCTCTGGGAGTAGTGCGACGGCGCCGCCCCACGTGATTGTGTCGTGGAGGGGACCACACATGTATCTGATCTCGGGTGCCATGGTCGGGCAAAGACCGTTTGGCTCTTGCGCGTCGACTATGTCATCGAGGATCTTGGAGTAGAGCGACTCCATGTCGCGGATATACTGCGTAGCCGGTGCAAGAAGGTGCGTTACTTCGAGCCAGCCGAACTTCTCTAGTTGAGGACAGTCAGTGTGGTAGCTGAAGAGGTTGCTGACAAAAGACCAGTAACACATATTGATGAGCTGATTGACATCTTCCTTATCCGTCTTCACGTAGCCGAGACGACGTGCGGCAGACGATACGTGCCTGCTCACCACTGAGTGCACGACTGGTAGCCCTCGGCCTTCTTCTAGCGAGACACCCTCGACCTGGACGTAGCGGGCACTTGTGAAGCAGAAGTCCGGCTCCCATGTTTCGAATCTCGTACCAGCAAGACTTAACTTGCAGAACACGCCCGTCTCGAACTGCTTAAAGAGTGGATCGGGCATGAGTACCTTGCCATCCTCGCCAATTGTCTCAGAGAAACGGACGATGACTTCCGAGCCTGCCGGACCGCTGACTTGTATCTTGACCATGGTCGTCATATTCTGGCCGAAGTCGAACATGACAACACCTGGCTCGGCCGTCTTCTTCGATCGCGGTTCGAAGGTCTCATGCAACACAACGGGCGGTTGACTTTGGTACTTCAATTTGCCCCTCGGACCAGTCACGGGCGTCGCAGACTTCCACTTCTCGTCCTCTTTGAAGCAAGGCGCATCCCAACCGGTAGGATAGGCGCGCAGATCTTTGGTCTCGGAGGAGTAGATGTTGGCTAATGTTGTCGCACTCTTACGGACACTCCAATCTGGACCTGTAGTGATAATCTCGTGGGTACGATCGGCGTAGAACAGATGTAGCTCCATGAAGAAGCAAAGCTCATTGCCATATCGAACGTATGTGTTGTCTTCGTAGCATGGCCAGAAGAAACGGTCGTCGCCCTGGTCACCCGCGTAGAAGCCATTGCCGATATGAGCGCCAAGCACATTCTCGCCCTGAGTTAGTATTTTGGATAAGTCGTATGCAACAAACTGCACCGTGCGGTGGTAGTTCGTCCAGCCAGGATCCAGGACATGGCCATTCGCCGCAGCAGGATCGCCATTACAGACGAAATTGAAATGACCAAGACCCGATGCGAACGCAATGGCACGAGACGGCTTCCGGTCGAGATGAAGCGCCTTGCGTACATATAGCGGTTTGTCTCCATTATCGCCGATCCAGACGCCCTTCCATCGATTCGGCTCATCTTCAAACCATGTACGGAAGATGAGGCTGGTATGTGGCATGTAGGTCTGGTTCATGCTGTATGGTGGCAGTAATCCAGAACTTCTAGGGTATGCAGTGAAGAACTCGTTTGCTTTGCCAACCGTGACCGTACCATCAGAGTCCCATACTGTGACTCTCCAGTAGTGGAAGGTAGCCGATTCGAAACCTCCGTCAGGTGCACATAGTATATTGCGTTGCCTATCGCTTTCCACCTTTCCGGAGTTCCATACTGTTTTGTCCCACAATCCTGGTGTCGTGAAGACTTCAACGCGATACGCTAATTGCTGGCTGTCTTCGCGATCTGAATGGAGGACCCAAAAGAAGCGGATGTCGTCTGTGTCGATGCCGAGCGCCTCGTGGAAGCCGTGTATTCCGCATCGCGTGACTTCTAGGACCATACTGAGCGACTGCGGAACTGAGATGGCTTGCGTTCGTAAGGTTGGCTTGCTTGAGCAACCAAAATGTCGTGCAGCATAGATTATCGGAAAGGTGGAGGGTTGGTGGCTGTTACTGCGAGAGGGTTCAACTAATCATTTACATCTTCAGCTCATCAATCAGAGTACGCGTCGTAACAACATGCTGCGAAGTTCGGGTGAATTGGCTGCGAGACCACCGACCGATAGCCTGTTAGGCGTGACATGAGTGTTTGGCACGGTCTTATCCCGACGTGGTCCCGAAGTGGAGACACGCGTCCGGCAGTCTGATTCGACAGCAAGCGCGAATGCGGGGACCCCACCAAGACATTGCAGCTTGGCCTACAGTTCGATCTTATCTCCCGACCCGTAGCGCAGGGCCTTACCGTTCGTAATAATCATTCTCCGATATTTTGACTAATGGCGAGCACAACCTCTAGCATCATAGCAAAAGCTCAACATAGGTATCGTACCTAACTGATAGTAGTTGCAAGCTTTGGAACTCGAAGTACTGATGAAACCACGTAGAGGGCAACATCATGTGTGAGCTAGGAACTTTTGCGAGATATATGCTATTGTTCCATCTAGCCCGAGCTTTCGCGATGGCAGTAGAGCGCGACAAGCATTCTAGGCCCCTTGTACAGTCTCCATGATCCGTGCATGGACACATGCGCGTGTCAGCCAATGCTGGCTTCGGGGCAGTAGAGTCCGGGGTAACAAGGGACGCGAAATGGAACCACAGTCCGTTGATACATAAGCCGTGGTGTCGCTGGCGACAGATCCACTTCCCCACACACTATCTCACATCATCGCTCAAGATGGGAGTCGCTGTCACGGTCTTTAGCGCAATATTTCTGGCGACTGGAGGTAGGGTTCCCACCTGGCAAGCGCACGAGCTCACAAGCTGTGTACTGATTCATCTACAGGTTTCCTTTTCGGGTATGACTCTGGTATCATCACCTCTACCATCGCCCTTCCTACCTTCAAAGAGTACTTTAACGACCCTTCGGACGATGTCGTCGGTGGTATTGTGTCCGCCTTTCAAGGTGGTGCCATCGCCGGGACCATCTTCAACATGTTGTTCGCGGATGTGCTAGGCCGTCGCTGGACTATCTTCGTAGGAGCGGTCATCTCCATTCTGGGCAGTTCTCTTCAAGCAGGGGCTGTGAACATGGCTATGCTCATCATCGGTCGCTTCATCGGCGGAGTCGCAGTAGGTCAGCTCACTTCGACCATCCCTATGTACGCCGGTGAGCTGTCCGAGGCGAGATACCGTGGCACTCTCTCTGGTTTGTTGCAGTGGATGCTGAGCTGGGGATTCTTCGTCGCTCAATGGCTCGGCTATGGCTGCTCCTTTAACAGCACTCAGTTCTCATGTAAGTCGACCTAGACATGAGCCGCTGTCTTTTCCTGCTAACATGTCTCAGGGCGCTTTCCTCTCGCATTCCAGAATGTACCCGGTCTCGTCTTGCTTGCAGGCATTTTCTTCCTGCAGGAGTCTCCCCGTTGGCTCATGGAAAAGGATCGACATGAAGACGCCATGGCCTCGCTCAACAAGCTCCGAAGGGGCCACGACGCTGAGACAATCGATCTAGAATTCCGCGAAATCCGTGATGTCATCATCGCAGACCGTGCTCTGGGCAATATTAGCTGGCTCTCGATCATTACGAAAACCTCTTGGCGCAAGCGTCTTTTGCTGGGTTGTGGTGTGCAAGCATTCGGTCCGCTTTCCGGTATCAACGTTATCAACTACTACGGCCCGCGCATCTACGAGATCCTCGGGATATCGACACAGGAGTCGCTCATGATCATTGGTATCAGCGGTGCTCTCTCAATCGTGTGGTGTACCATCGGACTGGCACTAGTCGACAAGTTTGGACGTATCAAGCCCCTTCTCATATCGGCAGCGGGCTTAGCGGCTGCTCTTCTCGTCAACGCAGTACAAGGGCAATACTTCGACCCCAACAATGGCGCGCAGCTGCGCAGTATGGTGGCCATGAACTTCCTCTTCTCCTTCTTTTACACACCTCTTGGCATCATCTCGTGGGTTTACCCTGCAGAGATTTTCCCCATCGAATGCCGCGCCCTTGGCAACGCGATCACGACTTTTACAAACTGGGTTGTAAACCTTATCTTCGCCCAGTTCTCTCCCCAAGCACTCAGCACGATTGAGTTCAAGTACTTTTACGTCTTTTTCTGCTTCAACATTGTTGCTTTCTTGTGCTATTGGTTCTTCTATCCGGAGACCAAAGGCAAGACCTTGGAACAGATGGACGAGCTGTTTGGCGATCAATTGGTACCGCATGCATTGCAAGATCCGGCAGCGGCGTCGGCGGCTATGGAAAAGGATGAGAAGCTCCACGCGGAGATCGCGGTCGTCTGATTGCCATTGGATGCGGCCGGTGTTGGCGTCGAGCAGAAGGAATGTCAGAGGGAAGCTGCAGGTGGCGTTGTTGCGAGGTCAACCTGTGATACGTGCGCGGTGTTTATAGCGACTTATAATCATCTATGATGTGAGACCTTCCGAAATTCAATGTGACGTGTATGGACTATACGTATGAGCATATTAGTGCCTTATGAGGAACAATAACAATTGGGTTGGCGCAGGCAGGATGTCGATGCAAGCCCTGGAGAAGGCGGAAAGCACATGTGCAGCCGGGACGAGCTAGTACGTAAGAGGAAAGGCGCTGTGCGTCATTGACCCCTAGGCCTCATCCCCGGCGACAGTATCGGCCGCGAAGTAATCCCCGCCGGCCGCCGCATCCTCGAAGCCTTCCCTTCCCAACAAATCACGAACAGACCCCATCGTCACTGCCCAAATCGCGCCCGGCTTCCCCAAACACTGCTGCGAGCGAGACAAGCCACTCATGACTCCCGAAATTTACAACCACCACATACGCAAAAGGTACTCCTCATCAAATGAGGGAGATTGCAATCCTTACACTCCCTAAACGCTGCACCCTCACTCTCCCAGACCCCCGTTTGAGCAAGTAGCCCCCTCGGAAAAGGCAAACCACCAGTGACCCAGACCCTTCCGCGAACGCCAATCCAGCATTCCCACGCCACCGTCAGCAGAAAGCTACTGGATTCAATGAAGGTCATCGCGTGGAGAGGTAGTTAGATGGATTTAAATAGTTGTCATTCTTCCCAGGCAGTTTATCAATAAATCAGTTCGTAATCTCAACAAAGGCACCAACCCAGATGCAGCCAGTGTAGACGCTTCAAACCCACTTCGATGCTGACTTGTTTCCTTAACAACACACTACCGATCTACAACACAACCTTCACTAAGCCCTCCTTCCTTCACCAGGCTCTCCTTCCTTTATCGGGCTCTCCTTCCCTCACCAAGCTCTCCTTCCCTCACCAAGCTCTCCTTCCCTCACCAATCTCTCCTTCCCTCACCAAGCTCTCCTTCCCTCACCAATCTCTCCTTCCCTCACCAATCTCTCTATACTCGACCCAGCCCTTCACACCATCCATCACTTCTCCCCCATACATTAGAGCAACAATTCTCATCTCCAACCATCCCACGTGCTACAATGAGCTCGTTGACTAGATCAAATGCTTCCAAAAGCCCCTCCCAGTCCTTAGCCCCTCGCCGAACGCCCGTTACCGAACAGTCGAGGCATCTGGAAAAACGACCAAAGATGCCAAAGCACCAGGCACCCTAGAAGTCACCCCAGTCGATCCTCTCATAGCGCAAGCCGATGCTATCCTCAACGAACTCCAGCGGACGGAACTTGGCACCAGGTCGATGCTCTCAACCTTACCTCAGCTCGGTCAGAACTCTGAAGGCGACGTCAGCAACACCATCTTCCTGTATGTCATCGCGCCGATCATCGAGGTCTTGAATCACAAGTACGGAGACACCTTCGAGTACACGACCGAGCTGAGCCGTAGCATCGAAAAGGAGGATCAGGTGAACGACAAGGCGCATAACGGTGTGCGTTTTGACGCCGTCTTCCTCAAGCGCCAAGGCGGGGGGGTGATCGCACTACTCGAGTTCAAGAGGGAGGAGTACCTAGTGTACAGGGATTTTGAGGGAGCGCTGGTTGAAGAGAAAGGCTCGAGCCCAGATGGACTTCTCACACGCAACGGCGCCATATTCACAAAACAAATCTCAGCCTACGCAGTCAAAAGCGGGTGCAAACACGTCGCCCTCTTTAACTGGGACCATTTGCTCTTGTTTGACTTCTTCCAGCTCGAGAAAAAGAGTAACATGGAGAGGTTTATTGGGAAGAAGGCGAGGCTGACCTGGGTGGTAGAGAGGGAGGAATTGCGAGGGAAGCACATGAAACAGCACTTCATCAGGAAAGCCTTGTTGGGTTGGCTTCTCCGAGCCTTTGAGGACGCTGATATGACTCCAGCTAGCTGAGGTTGGCGTCTTGTTCGGTCATGTTTGGGGTTCTTTCTTCTTCTCGGTCTATAGTCTTCTTAATGTTTAGGGTTCTGGCGATGGATAGGTAGCATTAGATACTTCCAAGGTTCAATTCATCACTCTGACACTCAACGGATTATGAGCTCGGCGCTCCTAACGCCAACTGCCTGATACCTTACTATTGCATCTTTGCATCGTCATGCATCGTTTTCTGTCCTGGTCGTCATTGTCGCTGAGAAGCCGCTGGTTGGTTGAGCTGAAACACGTCATCATCCACGGTACATCCCACTTCCACCCCGCACCGGCTTCGCGCCTGCTCAGCCACCACACGCCACCCTAGGAAAACACTGAACACCCTGGAGCCTACGTTAACGTCAGGCTACCTACTTTGCAGGTATTGGTCTTAATGTAGTCTGCAGGCCTTTCCATTTTTTTTTTCTTGTATGAGGTGCAGCCATCTACAAGCATGATACCGGCGGATTAGTAGTTGGGCGGCCCCGCTCTTGTATGTTTCTGCACTTCTTTTTGCCATTTTTTTGCAACAAGTCCGACAACCAGAGGCACCCCAGGAACGACGAGCATACTACCCCGGAACATGACAGGTGGTCTCTGCTACCCTTCGAGAGGCCCTTTCCGTTTCCAACAGCTCTCACGTCGACTCAACCTTACCATAACTATATCGTAAGCAGTCACAACCGCTCAACCTACCGCATTCTTCTTGCTTGGATATCTGCCCCAAAGCAACTCACAAGGTCGAAGAGGGGCTCAGAGGTCGACTAAGCCCATACCTTTTACCTTGTCATGTTCAAACTCGCGAAGTCGCTCTTTCGAAGGCAGCCATGGCCCCAGCTCAAATTTCCGACATCTGGTATTGAAGTCGTCAGCGACGCGCTATCGTTTGAGGAAGAACAGTTTGCGGAGTTCCACAGGGGCCTCTACTATCCTGTCAACATAGGCGATGTCTTCGCGTCGAAGTACCAAGTAGTAGGCAAACTTGGTTTCGGTGTCACGTCAACTGTTTGGCTGGCCCGTGATCTACAGCAAGTTAGCATTCGGCAATAAGACTATGCCATCCATACGAACAGAAAGCCAGCCGTCATGCCTATACGACCTTGAAAGTGTTCACACGAGAGAGAATAGACCAGGATAAGTACGACAGGTACAACATCTTAAGCAAAGGCAATGCTTCGCATCCAGGATACCACCACGTCCGGAGAGCCCTCGACTTGTTTACCATACCTCGACAAGGCGGCAATCATCGATGTCTTGTCCAAAAACCAATGTGGGATAGCTTCAAGGATCTCTTGAACAGGAACCCCACGCACCGTTTCACGGACGAGCTGCTACGAGCTGGGTTGTCGCAGGTGTTCCTCGCCCTCGACTACCTTCACACAGAAGCCAAGGTCATACATACAGGTACAGCCTACCAAACCAATGTCTTTCCGCAATTCTGTTAACAAGGATGCAGACATAAAAGCCGACAATATCCCTCATCGAAATCGAAGATCAAGACATCTTGAAAGCCTTTGTCGACGCTGAACTGACATTACCCTCGCCTCGAAAAGTCGTAGAGCGAAAGCCAATCTACGCGACACGCCAGTTTGGAATACCGAAAGAATACGGTCGTGTTGTCCTTGGAGACTTTGGCTCTGCAGTCCGTGGCGACAAACGTCAGATTCACGATGCGCAGCCAGATGTCTACCGCTGTCCAGAGGTCATGCTGAAGACAGAATGTGGATTTCCAGCCGACATTTGGAACGTGGGAGCGATGGTATGTACCATCTTAAGCTTGAGGATGGCCAAACTGGACATTAATCGAGGTGCAACAGATTTGGGACCTATACGAGGACAAGCACCTCTTCCACGGCATCGACCCAACCGAAAAGCGCTACCTCACTAGAGCCCCCCACATCGAATCCCAAAACAGGAGGCAAAGCACAACCAACTGCAAACTGATGATCGTCGCAAATACATATATATACACCAAGAAATGCTACCACTATGGGGTATTGAACCATACGAAAACCAAAAAGAAAAAGCCCGTAAACTCGTGAATAGCCCGCTTTCGTATGCTTCTTGCCAGAACACGCCTTTGGAACTCCTGATATAACACCCTTCGCATAGCCCTGGAGACCAACAAATCGTGAGATGCCTTGAAACACATGTAGCCAAAGCCCAACGCCCGAAGCCAGAGCCGAAGCTCGTCCAGCTTTTCCCATCTTCTCACCATTCTCTCCGCCTTCCAGACAGCAGACAGCAGACTTCCATCTTTCCCCTCCACCTCCATCCCCTGACATCAGGCGTAAAGCCTTCACCACCACCCCATCTAATAAACCTCCCCATGCTCCTCCTTCGGCTTATACATAATCGTCGTCAAGAACTATCCACACATTAGCATGCATCCTCATCCCCATCATCCCCTTACCCAACAAACACGCAAATTCCACATACCTTCTGTTTATACCTCGTAGTAGCACTAGTAGCCAAAATATTATCCTTGATACTGCTCGTCGCCAGATGATTCAGGACGGTATGATTCGGATGAATCAACACACTGCTATCATCCTTCATCGGCGTCGTGCCGTTCAATATACTCTTGCCCAGGAACCCGGGGAGGGAGGGCGGCGCAGGCAGGTTATTCGTCATGGCGTTTGCGCGCGCGAAACGGGATGATTCCTCGGGCGCATCGAGATCGAGGAGGTAGCGGGGGATGTTTTGGTGGTATTTCTTTGTTGGTTCTGGGACGGGGGGTTTGGCGGGTTCGATTGGGGGCGCGGTGATGGAGGCGGGGTCTAGATCGGGGGTGGGGGGTAGGATTTGGGGTGGGTACATGCCGGCTGGGGCTTCGCGTTCTTGGACGGGGGTTGCGGCATCGAGGGGGTCGGTGGCTGCGGCTGCGTCTTTTGCTGGGGGGCTGGCGGGGAGGGGTGTGAGTTCTGGGTAGGGGACTTCGATGTAGTTTACGAGGATGTTGGTGTAGTCTACGGCGGTGGGGAGCTTGTCGCTTGTGCGCATGTCGTTGTCGACGAGGAAGGTGAGGTGGTGGGTTCCTGGGGTGACGGAGACGTAGGCGGAGAGGGCATCTTTCTTCTTGCTGGGGCCGCTGGGAGATGTTAGTACTGTCGGTGTGTGGTGTAACCTCGAAGGCGGCAGATGCAGAATCGAGTTCGAGGCGCAACCCTCGTATACGTCTGCCTGCATCCACCGTTCTAGCCAGGCGCATGACTGTCCCACCAATCATGCCCGAGACACCCCAAGAAATCGAAACCACTTACTTCCTATGCAACTTATATTTCCGATTCCACCCCGCAAACGTTCCGGTGACATAAACCCTCTCCCCACTCCCCTCCCACTCAATCAGCGTCGGCACAGTCGGCCTCCCCTGCCCGGGCCCCTTGAACTCCTCGCCCAGATCCTCATCATCGGCTGTCGTCGTACTCAGCATACTCGATCTGCGCGGCAACATGCCATCGGCGTCGCTCTCGTGGACAGGCGTCCATATCTCTTGGGGCGAGATGATGGGGCTGCCGGGGGTGTGTACTTCTTCTTCTATGGGGAGGGGGAGGCGCGGTGGGCGCGAGAATTGGGATGCGGGAGGGAGGTAGTCGGAGGCGGAGGCTGGGTCGAGGGAGGAGGGGATGGCGGAGGAGAGGGGTGGGGAGGAGCTTGCTGCGAGGGTGGAGGGGACGTCGACGGGGGCGGTGGGCGAGGGCGCGCGGGGTGAGGTTTCTGTCGAGGGCGCTGGGTCAATGGGCGCTGCATCGGGTACAGGCGCTGGTTGCGGCGGGGTGGCATCGCGGGAGGCGGCATGGCCCTGCTTGTCCTTGTCCTTGTCCTTGTCGCTGCTGCGGAAGTGGGCGCCCTTCTGGCTGCTCTGCTCGTTGCCCATGGCGGCGTCGTGGTGGGCGCTGTGGTTGCGGGCCTGGGTGTTGTTGTAGTGGTCCTGGGCGGCCTGCAGCTGCGAGGTAATGGCCCTGGTGCTAGTTCCCACGGTTTGCGCTCTCCCACGCGAGATGGGGCGGGCCGACGTGGGATGGCTCTCAGCGTCGACGAGGCTCACGCTGGGAGCCGCGGGGGCTTTGGCCGCACTCAGCGCCTGGATCGACTCGCGGCGGCGGGCGCTGTGGTGCTGGCTGTGCGGGGGGTGAAGGTGCGGCAGGTGGTGGTGGTGTTGGGGTCGCTCGTGCCCGTGGCCGCCGCTGTGATTGCCGTGGCCATGTGATGCAGTCACGTTGTTGGTGGGCGAGGCCGGGTTCGACGTCGGCGTCGTCGACCGCGAATTCTGGTTCCCCATGGATACGCCCGCTGGATGTGCACGAGGGCGACGTTACGGGACTGAAGCTGGAGCTGGCCCCGGCCGCTGGATTGCATGCAGCGCCTCACAGGGATTAGCATTTCCATGGCTGCACCCATCGCCGATAGCTCAATGCACGAGCCAATGACACCTATCGTGGGGCAGTCGGCCCTGTATCGTGAGTCGCGCCCAAACACCACCAACGCGTCAACACATCTGCCCGCGCGGATATGGACGCGACCACCGTCTTCTCAGTCGTCGCACGCATCTCCGTGCAGCTGGCACACGTGATCTGGTTTCCCATCAACAAACTCATCAATCTCGTCGTCATCCTATTACTTCCATTCTACAACGTCATCACATTCGTCCTGCTACCCTTTATCCACCTCGGGCAATCAATCATCAGAGTGTTATCAATTCCATTTAGCGTCAAGTGGTTGGAAAGGATAGAGGTATTCAATCTTGATCCATTGCGTATAATCTTTGCCATGCTAATCTACAAAGACGCTATACGTCTACTTCGGAACAGCCAGTCTCATAGGATGCATCACCGGCACCATCATCTTTGTCATCTTCAGATTCCTCTCATCGACCCTCAAGATCGACGCGCCCATCGTGCCCAAGGAGCCTGAACAGGGAAGAACAGCCGCCGAGTACAGGGCTGCGCGGCGTGTGAAGAGGGAGGAACCCATCGACCATTCACCGAGTGCGACGCCTGTGGTGTTGAAAAAGGTTGCTGGGCCTCGCAGGCGGGGTCTGCTCTCACAAGCCATCATCGAAGAAGAGGACTCCGACTTTTGACCTCGTCCAGCCTGGTCAGACGATATCGTTGGGGACAGATACCAGAGTAGAATGACCAGAGTCTCTCCATTGTGAATCCGAACGTATGCTGGGGCTCCGATGAAGCGTGGTCGATGTGTCATCTTTGCTGAGACCTAGCCTGCTTGGAGTCTTTCCCTCGTCAACCTTGTCTGCATCATCCGAAAAGAGGTTCAAGGAAAGGTCCGACATTGAAGTTTTCTTTCGCATCGGAGGCTGTGCTGCAGGTCGTGGAACTTGCGGACACGTGTTTTGACGTGCCGATGGCCTACAGCATGTCAGCTACGAGTAGATGAAAGGTTCGTTACTCACGCTGCAGAACCGCCCTCTTTCTCGTCGGTACCAGCCAATGTGAGCCAGTGCAATACCACAGCAGCCCACGTGACTGTTGACATTCGGTTAGCCAGATTCACAACAAGCTGGTGGTGAAAGTACCATCCAACGTGCAAATCGTATAGCAGACCTGTCGCCACCAGAACACGTCAGTGAATGCCTTCATGTTCAGTCAGAGCTCAACGGACAAAGGCCAGTTCGTTTCCCTGCAGGATGCACAGAGAGGCAAGGTTGGCGCCAGTCGGCACGATAACAATGACTGTTCCCCAGAAAGTCTTCCACAGTAGAGTCTCAACTTTCTTTGCCATGACTTCGTTGGATCGATGAAGGTTCGGCGTGGCTTTATTCTTTGTCTGACTACAAATATTGCCGATCCACAGCGCTAAACGGCTCGGGAATCTGGCGCTCGAGGTCTGGCTGCCTCTGACCAAAGGGCTCAAGAGGTAAACAAACACAAGCGTGAGGTAGACGTTGATGACAATATCGCATGTCAAGAGCGGGACGCCCGTGTATCGCTTGACACCAATGCGGCAACGTCCATCGTCGGAGATCCAGAACACCGGTAGGATGAACGCGACACATCCAATGGTACCGAGGCTCACTACGATGCCAATTGTGCTGTATAGCCATAACGGATCATGATAGCGCGTCATGTAAGGTGCTCGTAGGGCGTGCGCTCGCTCGACGAGAAAGAGATACCTACCCACCAAGCCGGGAATTAGTTTTTTCCAATCCATCCATGATCTCTTTAAGAGGGACCGCCTCACATGCTCACTTTACTGCCGGCATAGAAGACGATGCACAGCCTCATGGCGACCTTGCAGACAGCGTTTGTTCCTAGCCCTAGGCCGTTGTTTACGACTGCGGCCGAGAGAGCGAAGCCAATCGAGAGGAAGTAGAGAATGAAGACGTAGACCTGCGTCAAGGTTATGCGATTGAGAGGCTGGCGGTCAAGTATTCGAACGCGATATCCTGTTCGTGTCAGTTGTAAGTTGCATCTAGATGAAGCGAGCAGTCTTGCGTACCAAGTAGCCCAGATAGCAGGATGACGCAGAACTTGGATGTTACAACAAATGATGTACGTGGCCCAGGTGGTTCACCAGGATAAACATCCGCTCTGTCTGGCAATGTAGGCTTATCGATCGAGATGGTCGCCGATATGACCGCGGCTACTAGCAACGTCCATAGTCCGAGTGGGATCAGCATCGTGGTAGGAGTCGTTGTGCAGGATACCAGCTGAATGGAAGTTCAAGTAAAAGGCTAAGTTGGTGACATGGCTAGGGGGTACTGATAGGTCGTAGGGCGTTGTTCGGCATGGTAAAGTCGAACAAGGTGAAGAAATGAAGGTGCCTTGCTCTCGTGCTGCGAGTTCAGCATGTTGCAGTCAACACGCTCAAGCGTCGCTTCCCTCACATCCCATATGGTAGGAGGCGCGACGGCGAGTAACAGCTTCTCGAATAAGCGAGGAAATCTTTCGGCCAGTCGACCTTACTTATCAACGCCTGAGATAGCAACATTCAACACCCAGACTACTCGACAGCGATTTCGCAGTTCATGATGAGGCCTTAGGCGAATTACTGACTTGTTGCATAACTCAGAGTAAATTCGACGGGATGCGACCCGACGGAATCCAAGGTGCTCGCACGCACTGGAAAGGCTCGGTTACAATATAAGGAGACCTCAGAGGTCTTGGCGAAGACCCTTCTCCACACATTCAAGTGGATGCTAGTAGCAACCGAATCATGAGTTGTGTACTCCGCTCCAACCTGGTACCGTGCTACCCGCGGAACAATTCTCAATCAACATCGTCATTGTGTAGACAAGGCTTGGTGTTGGTACGTCATGGGGCTCGCTTCCTGCCGTGGGAGTAAGAGACCAAGTGCCAGGGTCACGATAGCAAAAACTACCGAGACAGCACTGAAAGCGCCGACTGTCGAATTGGGCGCTAGTCTACCAAGGTCCATCTCTTTGCTGGGTTTTCTCCCAGTTTGGTGGGTCCTGATCGACTAGCAGCAGGTGCAAAAGAAATTTGCCCGCCAAACATACGCCAGGGCGCCTAGCAACGGTGTGAACATACACTGCGGGCTGTTAGCTTCCAAGGTTATCGCGCGTACTGCGCAACTGCTTGGTCGACGTAGGAGACATGTGAGCTGCTCTTGGCTGGCTGCGTAGGAATGTGGGAACTGGTGGGAAGCGAGTGTGGGAGATGTAGCGCGCTGCAGCATCGCGTCATAGGCGGGACGGAAATGCCTCACTACACAGCCTCTCGCGACGATGACGGCTTATGGAACTGGCTGCGAGTGAGGGACGGGGCTGTTTGTGTTGACCAGACAGTGAAATTGGACCCAAGAGCGGTGGAACAAGGCGAGCACACTCAGATATTCACCGCAACGGTGTGGGGGTGGATGGTCGCAGCTCGAACCGTGTTTGACATGTGAAGTGCCTGGAGGGGGCAGGCGCGAACCCCGTTAGCGTGCCTCCTGAGATTGGGCGTCTGTGCACAGCCTCACTCTAGCCCTCTAGACGCGCAGCGCTCGTCTTTTGTCTCACGCCCACGCCTCTGCCCTTTCTCCCTCCTTCTCCCGCCAAGTACTAGACGGACGTTGATGCTTGCCGGATGCTTGATTTATACCTCTTTTAATACCACATCTCTATCCCGCCCTCGCGCCTTTTCTTCACTCACCACCTAGTCCGTGCACAACGATCCATCGGGAAAGGAGGCAGAGAACAATACAGCAACCATGCGGAGAGGCGTCACCATATTCTTGCTCGTCACCATCGTCGTCCTCGGCTTCGCGGTACACAGCGTATGGACACTGCTCGGTCTTCTGATTGCGACTGGCCGCGAGGATGCCATTCTCCGCGGAGAACTCCCTGCGCCCAACTCGAGCGCGATTAGTGATGCGCCGCAATTGATCCCCAAGATCATCCACCAGACGTACATCAACGACAGTATACCGCTGCACTGGAAGGGCCCCCAGCAGAGCTGCCTGGACCTCCACCCCGACTACGAGTACAAGCTGTGGACCGACAAGAAGTCGCGCGAGTTTATCGCTCAAGAGTAGACGCTCCTACGTCCGTATCGCGCGAGGTTTTAGCTAACATTGTCAGATACCCATGGTTCCTCGAGACCTTCGACGGCTACCCCTACCCCATCCAGCGCGCCGATGCTATTCGTTACTTTGTCTTGCACCACTTCGGTGGAATTTACATTGACCTGGACGATGTACGTATGGCATGTCCTCTCAACTGTCGCAATGCTAACATTCTCAGGGATGCAACCGCAGTCTCGACCCTCTTCTTGCCTACCCAGCTTGGGTTCGCCGCACCATTCCCACTGGTATCTCGAACGATGCCATGGGTGCGGTCCCTCGTCACCCTTTCTTCCTCAAGGCCATCGACTCCCTGACCGACTACAACCGTCGCTGGCCGCTCCCCTACATCACCGTCATGGCCTCCACCGGACCTCTCTTCCTCAGTCTTGTGTGGAGACATTACAACAACGCCGGTCCCATCGACCAGAACCGCGTGCGCATCCTCTTCCCAGAGGAATACAACAACCACCCCTGGAGTTTCTTCACCCATCACCTTGGAAACAGCTGGCACAGGACCGATGTCAAGATCATCTTCTGGCTCGCCAAGCACTGGCTCCTTGTCACTGTCTTCGGATTCGTTGTTGGATTCGCAATCCTCGGCATGTTGTACAAGTTCTTCGTTCTCAACAAGCGCACGACCGGACCTGGATCGCCAAAGATGCGCTACTTCAACCAAAGGATGCCCTTCTACCGTCGCATCAGCCAAAAACGGAGCTTCGAGCTCGACGACCGCCACGAAGTCTAATCGCACCATCCAGTCCGCGCATTGCATTGTTTCAGCGTTACGTCCGTTCACATGTCTTGCATTTATCCGGCGTTTTCCACCATCATCATCGCAGCCGCCTCGTATTTTCGCTTCTACGTTACCCTACAACACCTTTTGTTCGCTTCTATCCACATTATTGATCGAGGGCTGCGTTGCCCTCCTAGCTTGTTTAACTGTTGTTACATTGTGGTATTCAGACCACAACCGGCGCTGTTGGTATACATGAAAAGGCTGGACCACTGTCGTTGTCTGAAGAGGGGGACTTGGGGTGGAATCCTCATAGAAAGGGAAAGGGCCAGACCGGGGCCGGACCGCGGAGGCATCAGTATGAAAGACCGAAGAGCTCGGCTTAGGGATGCGAAGTGTTGTTATCTAGATAGAAGAAGAAGCGTTATTGCTTATGTTAATATGAAATGTATTGAGTAGTTATCATCCCGAACTATAATCAAGGCCGTGACTTTTCATGCACGTGTCGAGTATGAGATAATAACTGTAGACAGCTGCGTATCGCTCTCAACCAAAACAAAGATAACTAAACAGACTTCCCATTAAGAGGATCTTCCATGTTCAACTGCGACCACGAACGGTTGAGGAACTATGTCTTTCCGAGCTTTCCGAACGACCTGCGAACACGCAAATGTGGCCCCACTTGTTGCCATCATCCGCATATGATTGGCCCCCAAGCCCTGACCCTTCCGCCTCGCTACTTCCCTCCCCTTGTCATCAAGCTTACTGTGTTCGTAACTGTATTGCGACGTCGCGTGTGCCAGGGCAATGCTGGCATGTACGTTGCTGGTAATTTGCACGTCCAATACGGGCCCGAGCGACGTTCCAGAGCAAGTGAAGTCTGTTTACTTTTTCGATATGGAGGGATCGGCAGATTGTCATGGCCACTGGGCGGCTTTGGGATGGATGACGTGGGGACGTCGGGGAGGGAAGGCGGAGGGGCGGTGGAGGTTCTTTGCAGTGGCAATGCAGCAGAAATTGAGGTCTATCTATACCTCGTAGAATGCGTGGTCGTCTTTGGCGCTGGTAATCGAGGCTGTATCTTGGTGCGCGGGATGATCATGGTAGATCTCAGATGTTCAGCTGGGTAACGCGCCGGCATCGACCTCCGACTCCACAACTCCTCCCGAAACACCTAAGCCTCAAAGATCTACATCAAGGTAAAGGCTGTGTCCCTGGATGGAATGCAGCATCGCATGCACTTTATTGAGCATCAACAACGCCAGATCGACACGAGTTGCCATGGCCACTACGCAGCGGCCAATGACGCGAGTCCGCCACTTCCGTAACCGTTGCAGGCCTTCCGTCATCGCTCGGCCCTGCGCAATCAAGCAGCCAATTCAGGCTTGAAGCTCCCAATGTTGGAAACACCGTTTCTCTAAGTTTAGGAACTTGACAGCCGGTATCCGTCCGTCTGGATCCACTTCGTTTCCATATCCTGATCTTGTACCTGACGTCGCTTTCTCCTTTCTGCTCATCAACTTCGATGGATGGGACTTGAGCGATCACTACTTTCACAACCAAACCGACTCAACCTGAATCACACTGATACACGCTTTCTGTGTCGAATACTAGAACCTCGATTACCTCCGGTCGCCACTTCACAATGGTCGGAGCTACAATCCAATTGCGCGAGGGCGCCGAGCTCGTCGGCGAACACGGCTACCGGTATCTTCTCGTGAAGCCACTCGGTCAGGCCAATGTATGGGTAGCTGTCGACGCAGCTTCTCAATCGAAGATCTTCATCGTGAAGCAACCCGGAGATGATGACGTCGGTTTTGGATGGCCAAAGTTCCAACACGAGATGATCATGCACGAGCTCCTCAAGGGCATTCCAACAATCCGACAACAAGTGGACCGCATCCCACCATCCGCTAGAGGCGAACCGCCCCGAATCGTGCTCGAGATCCTCCAATCGACTCTCTGGGATGCGCGCAAGAAGCGCCAGTTCAGCGATGTGGAACTCAAGGGTATCATGCGCTCGGCGTTGATGGGCTTGCGGGATGTGCATCAACGAGGCTTGGTGTATGCAGGTGAGCCTCTACACACACAACCAGGATGACAAGTAAAAGCTAACCCCACCCAGACCTGAAGATGCAGAACATCCTCCTAAGCGGCTTCGAAGACGAGCCCAACAAAAAAGCCTCCGTCGGCGACGACCGCATCACCGCCAAACTGGGCGACCTAGGAATCGTCATGGAGCCAGCCAAAGGCCTCGTCCAACCCATCGTATACCGCGCCCCCGAAGTCTACTTCCGCAACGAGATCAACCAGCCAGCCGACATCTGGTCCTGGGGCGTCATCTACTGCCAGCTCCTCGAAGCGCAAGCCTCCTTCAACAAATACGGCATCTACGACGAGCTTCTCCAAGGCAACACAGGCCAAGGCCAAAAAGAGCGATCCGTCGAACGAGCCATAGCACACGACTTCGGCCTCGGTGCGCTGGATTACTACGACGGCTGCAGACTTCCATACCACGACCGCTCCCACCACGAAGGACAACACTGGGAGAGGTTGCTGGAGAAGGGTGTCCCGGAGAAGGAAATCAAGTTCCTGAGCTGGGTCCTGAACCCGGTTCCTACGGATAGGCCTACAGCCCAGCAGATTCTGGATGCGGGCTGGTTCACCATGGATACAGCGAAGACGAGCAAGATTGCTGAGAAGCTGGAGAAGTCGGCGCAGGATAGTCGACGGAGGAATCTGCAGAGGAAACGGAGTGAACCGCTTTTATCTACGTTTTCTGCATCGGCTCAACAGCCGAATGGATTGTACACTCGCGAGCAACCTACTTCCTTCAGGAACACCACAGCCTCAAATACGAATACAAATTCAACAGCATGGTCCCCCGCCGGTATGCCATGGCACCCGCAATCTAGCCAATCTTACAGCCATGCGCCGTCATCACAACCAGTACCTCGACAACAACAGTCTTCCCAACAAGGTGCTTCCCAACAAGGTGGTCCGCCATACCAACCCATGTCCTTCAAACCCGTCACGGTCCAAGCGAAGGAAGAATTGGACCACAAGGCTAGGCCGGTTACGCCGAGGAGTGCGACGCAGAAACCGAGTGGGAGTACGTTTTTGAACTTTGGGAGTTTTATGCGGTAGGCATGGGGTGGGGGGATGGAGGGAGGGAGAGAGGAGAGGGGATGGAGCGAGAGGGGAGGAACGGTGGTGAGGTGATGGGGTGCGTCAGGCCTGCAGCTTACATCAAGTTCACACGACGCAAAGTAGTCGACTCAACGCCAACGTAGGCTCTAGGGTTAGTAGAATTTTAGTTGTAATGATATTGTTTGTTGTTCTGGTAAAGGAATGGGATGATGGGGACGTGAGTGACGTGGAAGTGGGCATGGATATGAGGTGTTGTGAGATTCGCTGGTGCTGCGTCTATCCCACACTCTACTTAGGTAGGTGTGTCGTAAACTGCCTGGAGGGTGTGAGGGATAGGACAAGGCGTTGCTGTTCTTCTGCCGAGATCATTAGTTCTATCATCAGTTTCTTACGCGATTGCTACAAAAGAGCTGTTCTTAGTGTGTAAACGGCTGTGCTATCTTAAGTAGTCCTGCGAGATCTTGTACATGGTTCTTGCTGCGAACTTATATACACAGAATCGGAATTCCAGCTCCTTGTAATTCTGCCAAAGGGCGAAGGGGAGATATTAGCATTACAAGTGCATTCTATCTAGCTCGAGCGTCTTGTTTCGTTCAAGGTGCTGATGCTGGTGTTGATGCCGCTGCCCGTGCCAAAGCATGCACATCGCCGCAATGTGACTAGTGGCTTACTTCTCCTTACAAACTTTCGTGTCGAGTTGTCGTAGTTCTATGCGTCATTAGGTGTATCTTTCTATTTTTGTTCGCGATACTTCTTGGTTGAAGCTATACAGTTGGTTTTGGAAGGTATAGACGTTTTGGGGAAATAGAGCGTGAATACGTCACGTACGTCTCTGCGCCTGTCTTAAGGTAGCTATGTTGTAGTGTGTTTCTGCTAGATAAGAGTAGACTTAGAGGTCGTTGGTTTGTTAGATTGTTAGTTAGGTATGTCTCTGCGCCTGTCTTGTAGTGTCTTTGTGATAGTGTGTTTACCTTAGATTAGAGTATAGTTAGAGTAGTTAGTCTTTTAGGTTGTTAGTTAGATTGTTAGATTTTTAGTTAGGTTGTTTAGCTGTTAGGTGGTTGTTTAGTTAGTTAGGTTGTTTGTTAGTTAGATCATTGTTTAACAAGTTAGTCGGTTCGTAAACTTCATAATGGATATATCGTGGAGGACTACAACGTGGTTATACATTCGCCCATACCTCTCCTTAAACGCATTTCCCGTAATTGCGAAAGCGTCTCTTCGCGTCGCCTTCCGTTGCATACAAAGACCACACTTCATCCCAACTGTAATCCTTGGACCAGCGCTCCGTGACTTCATCTCCATGTTTCGTGCGTCCAATTTCCTGGAAGAGGCTATGCAGTTCCTTCTCGGGGCGCCACTTCCCTACTGACCAATCTAATTGACGAGTGGATCTGAACTCTTGAGAGCGGTCTGGTTCAGTGTAGTCAATTCCCCATATCGCATCTAGATCACGATTACTGCCCATTGGCCGCTCGAGGTGCACGTTTTCCCCCTTTATGGGCGACCATATCACTGCTTCCTTGAGCGCCGGCATTTGTATCGCTGCTCTTGCAAAGCGTTCGAGCAGTAAGATGAGATTGGCATGAGGAGCAATCCGGAACTCGTAATTATCCTTACCACGTGTCTGTCTTCCACCCCGAATGTTTTCGACATAATATTCGTCCATGTCCTCATCGAACTGCGTGCGACTATAGGGTGGGTAGGAAGCGTCTGTGACAGGGAGACCGCGTGCAACGTCGCCTCGGCCATCAGTGCCTTGGAAATACCATGTGCCATCGGGACGGGCGTTGTGAAACATGAGATCAAGTAGTTCAAGGTGTGGCCAGGGAGTGTGTGATGTTGCAGGATTTTGTGGCGATAGTGCGGGGAAGATGCTCTCGTCAATCATGGCCCGTAGTTGCCTGAATGTGCAAGTTAATTTATTGGTCTCATATTAGTTTGTATGCATGAGTATGACTTACAGGTGGCGAAGGTTGTTGCACAAGATACCGAGGCTCGTCGAGAAAGGATCGTGAGTAAGGTTGCTACCTACAAGATCTGGGAAAAGCGTTCCGTGATCATAGTCAGTCACCCGACTTAAGGGGTATAAAAAGTCGAGCGTAGCTCGCCTCAACGTTTTGGGTAGCTTGTCGACACAGCTGGTAACTGCGGCAGCGAAATCATGTCGAGCATCTCGTCGCGGTCCTGCCCAGTCGTGCTCGTAGTGTCCACTACACGGATCTTCCTCTTCATCCAGGGTTTCGCACCATTCGTACCCTCCGGTTCGGGTACCCAGATATTCTAGATTGGGCATGCTGGCCGCTAGGTCGATGAGAACCCGCAGGTCGAGCTTCGATTCCTGCATCTCGGAATAATTGTTTCGAAGGCAATACGTATATGCATATTGGTCCCAGGGAGAGTACGAGTACTCGTACCCTTTCCTGTCGTTACTAACGATTCTGAACGATCGGATGGACGCGATGGGAGGCAAGTCCTTTGCTAGTAGCCGGACGCGCCAGCTGGTCATATAGCGATGGGGGCATGCATCTTCGTTTTCCGTTCTTCTTATCGGGCTGTAGATCGTGAGTCGATACCTGCCCGGAGCGTGGTATTTTCCGGCCTGCTTCTCGACTCGTTGAAGGATGTCGAACAGAAATTGGATCTGGCGGGTGAATGACTCGTCTCTCTCTCGCACCTCGTCAGCACTCTCTCGGCAAAATACTCGATCGTCATCTTCGTCAACGTCGTCATCATCATCATCGTCATCGCTGCCGTCGTCATCAACCTCGTTACCCTTCAAGTCGTAGGCTGCCGAGACGTCTGGCCGGAAAGTAACCTCTCTTAGATAGAGGAGACGATGACCAGAGAAGCGCATGAGGAAGTCGGCTGAGTTGCTTTTGGTAACTGCGAATTCAGCAAAAGCCCCAGAGAGTCTTTCTGCTGCATAGCGGAACTTGCTAGTTAGAGTAAGAACACTGCGTAAGTCTTCCCTAGGCAGAAAGCTAGAGATCCTTTCGATGAGCTCTTGTGGGAGTTGGTTCATGATGGTGTGAGTGTGTGACAGACAATATGAGTGAAGGTGATGAGTAATGTTTGGCAGTTGACTGAGTGCGATGCTGGGGAGCGATCAGACTTCTATGATGAGACTATGGAGATGATAACGGGAGATTACTGTACTTGAGGAAGGTGCGCGTGGCAGAGCTGGGCTGACTTGCGGCGTAGTCACAACATGCGGCTAGTTCGGAATGTTCCGAGACATTCCGAGCGCCAAAGTGGCTCCTTCCTGCCCATCACTCGTGGCATCTATCGTGGCTGAGATCGCTCAAAAATAAGGAAGACAAGTGTGATAGGTCGTGCTCACATCAGGACACTAGTCACAAGTGTTCCACCAAAGAACAGTAATGGACCCGTGATGGGCAATGCATAGGGGAGAGTGATGAGAGAACATCTTAAAGGCGGTTACGATTGCCCAGACTAACTAACGAGTGAGATGAAACACAAACATGACTCAGTACAAAATCCCAGACGAAACATCCTCAACGCCACATGCAGTTACTATCTAGGGACCAGCCCCCTATCCAACTGCCCAACGCTTTGCAGTCGGGCGCGGACGATGTGGCTGCTGGCGAGATAGACGACGAAGAGACGGGGGTTGAAGGTGTAGTCGATATATCAGACGTCTGTGAGAGCGTTGAAGTGATCAGCGTAGAGGAGACGGACGGTGCTGAAGTTCCTTGCGCTCTGCTTTTGGGCTGGCCGGTCCGCGTCGATGGGGCAGGCTTGGCGCTGGTTTTGGAAACGTCTCTTTCTCCAGGGCTCCATCCCCGTTGTTGTTCGTACAGTGTGGACCTTTACATCCTCTGCAGCCTTTCGCGGGACGTGGTAGGTCATCGTAATTCATCCCGCCCGGGACAAGCTCATCCGGGGCATCAACCAGAGGAATAGAAGCCTTGATCAAGTTGTCCTTGCTTGGTACCGGGGAGCTGCAGCCTGCTTGTCCCGCAAAGTCCGCACCACTGAGGAAGAAGTCGGCCCATTCTTGTGCAGCGTCTTGCGCTTCATGGGCGTACTTGCACCTCATAAAAGAGGAAATCTGAACAGGTCTGCAGACTACATCAAACTAAAACCTTGCAAAATAGGTGACCCAACGTCAACGTAGACTCTAGGGTGTTCAGCGTTTTCCTAGGTTGGCTTGCTTGTACGCCTTTGCTAATCGGATCGCGGCCACTATAATCATCTCTTAGCGTCTGCTACTAAACGAGAGAAATGATTTTCACTTACCCATTCCACCTGTGATGGCTCGTCCTGGTGGGGGAAGTGCTGCCATCCCAATGGCCATTACTACGTCGAGGGATTTCAACGCGGGACACAGAACCTTCTCGAGGATCTTGCCAGCTTCGATTAGTCCTTCAATGGAGGGCTCGCCTGCAAATTCCAATATCGGAAGATCACAAGCGCAGTAGCCTGGCTTAACCATCAAGCCTAAACTTGATCTCAGCCTTGAAATGCAATATGTGCAAAGTGCATGCCCACGAAGACATACCTTCATACGTTTTGTCAGTACCGCACAGAAGAGCAGGTCCACGTTATACAAGAAAAAAACTAAACAGGCCTGCAGACTACATTGAGACAAAAACCTGCAAAGTGTGTGACCTGCCGTTAAAGTAGGCTCTAGGGTGTTTAGTTTTTTCCTCTGCTCTTTTACATTCTGCTCCGACCCATGGGATAGCATGTGACATCTACTGTCCTCTAGATACTTGTTCAGCTTCTACATGACTTCGGGATCCTTCGTCTCTGACAAGCCGTATGGATTGGACTGCTCGTAGGCGATGGGATCGCAATTTTCCGCGAAAATGCATGCCGTCAGGCCGGCCAACAGACCGAGGGAAGCCTTCATGTTGGATCGTGGTACAGCAAAGACACATATGAATAAAGATGGTGAGGTGCAGTTTGGAGCGAGGTCGGAAGCTGGGCTTGGTGAGAGATGACAGCGTGTGCGAAATTGTGCCTCGCATCACGACGTGGGCCATCCCAATCGCTTTGGAAGTGTCTGTTGGGGTCTTCACTACCATCATTACCTGAAAATGCAGGAGCCCATTCGAACCCTCCTGTCTTGCAGCCGAGATACTCCAGGTTTGGAAGCTTCGGTACCAGATCGACCACGACCCCCAAGTCCAGTTTGAACAATCCACCATCGAAACACTTTCTGTAATCTGCAGGATAACCGTGACTATCGTGGTAAACACTCGCGTCTTCTGAACATTCGTTGCAAATCTCCAGCGAACGAACTGAATGTACCAGGGGAAGCTCCGTATTGAGCAGACGAATGCGCCAACTGATGTATTCCTGGTGAGGACAGTAAACACTATTATGTATTAGCCTGTTGGGGTCGTATATCCGGATTCTATATCGACCCGAGGCTTGCTGGTGTCCAGTATTCTCCTCAACAGTGCTGAGCGTTGTGAACAGCGAGTGCACCTGACGCGTGAAGCACTCATTCTTGGCTCTTATTGCATCGGCGTTTTCGCGACATGTCTCGCCTTCCCAGGAGTCGGGGGGCCAAACTGGAGGGAAGTTGGGGCGAAAGTGCAATTCCCGCAAGTAAAGCAGCCGGTGTCCTGAGTAAAGCCCAAGGAACTTGTCCGCGTTACGCTCATTCAGGGTAAACTCTGTGAAAGCGCCAGAATATCTCTCCGCGGCATAACGAAACTTTGTGGAGACAGTTAGAACGTTCTTGAGATCGTCCGTGGGCAGGCTCTTGGTGATTTCCTCGACGAGTTCTTGCGGCAACCGATCCATGCCAAGCTAGCGACTTCAATGGGCTGACTGAGATTGCCGTATTTTCCGCGCGTGTTCGATTTGTGGACAGGTGTGTAGTTGTAGGTAGACGTCGAGGGAATGGGGGCAGAGTGACAGCGAGTTGAGCGTGTGTTGTTGGGGGCGGGGTTGCGGCGCGGTTGCTGTAATGTATGTAGGCTCCAAGCCCCCATGCCCTATGAATGGAAGCACATTCCGAACATTCCGAAGCGTTCCGAGCGTAAGAAACTCGCAAGAGTCCATACGCGTCGCTGGTATCTCGAATGCTGACCCGCTTAGGAGGTTAACCACTAATGCAGCTGTAAGGGTGTGGAATGGGTTGGGATGCAACATAACGGGACCCCTCCCCAGTAAAGACTGATTTGTAGAGAGAAGGCGAAACGAATGGTACTGAATTCAGACTGAGCCGTCGAACGTGAAGAAAGCTTTACAGCTGCATCTCTCACTTACGAGTCCAGCCAGACTGTAAACATACTACTGAAGAGAGTTGCATGTTAATTGGCATCATACTGAAGCCTTGATGAGATTGCGTGCTTTTTCGATAGTAGTAGACCGTCAGTATCCGAGGATGTTGAAGACTGTTGGAATGGCTTTGAAGCAGTCCATTTCGAGGTACAGAACATTGAAACTGCGCAATCGAGAAGTGTTACACGTCTGTAAACGCTGGCTTCAACGAGCGTGCCGCTGGTGTAGGTGTTGTTATGGTGATGGCGTGGATGCTGGAAGTCACCGCAGGCGTCATGCCAAGGCGAGCTAACGCCATCCGGACTCCCTTCCACGCAGAACCATGGAACGCAGTAACATTAAATGCAAACACGTACGTATGCTGCACTTCTTTCTGCAGTTGCTGCTTCGGAGGCAATGAAGGTGAAGATGTGCAGCTACCTCTAAGTGTGCACGATGGGCAGAAGACGATCGCGCAGGTTCCACCTATCCTCGGCGATCTCTCTTATGATTGGTCCATTGCGTGCGCAACTTCCTTGCCAAAAAAGCCGCCCCAACGCATCCGCTGAACACGCTCGACATCGCCGCCCACCTAAACCTTTTCCATCGCCAAACAGCACCCCAACACCTCATTTCATCACTTTCGACGCGATAAAACGCATGCGGAAGTCCGTGCGACACTTTTGACACCCATATCGACAATATTGCGACGCGTTGGTGGTCGGATCGCGCTTCTGGGAGCGTGACTCCTCTCTTCGCTGGCTGGCCCCCGGCGCCAGATTTGCAACCAAAGCCCCATACGCAGCCCAAACCGTCGTCACGTGCATAACGACAAACAACAATGACGGCTCGCGCGACCGGACAACGCTTCAGACAGCGCAAGCTATCGACAAAACAGAATTTACCTGTCGTGCGCGAACAAGATGTTGAGCAGCTTGCTGATGACGATGCGTCGCGCCATATTCCCAAGGTTGAGACCGGTGTTGAGAAGGGCGAGGAGATTGTAAGTCGCGCTAGGCCGCTTTCGGCTTTCCCTTTCCCTTACCCACCACATACTAACATCATGTTTAGGAGCACCATTTACAAGCTGTCATATCCGCCGCCCAGGCAGCAGCGCAGGGAGCGACTGGTGGGAAGATCGCACAGCTCTACATCCCGACTCCGGATGCTGTCGCGAGTACACTGCAGTATGAAGATGTCTATCCAAAACGATTCACGCAGCCCGCCACTTACATTCGATTTTCGTCTACCGTCGAAGATACATCTGGCTGTCCGTATTGCATGACCAGTGATGATGTCGCCTTTCTCAAGTCTTACAACCAAAAGAAGGGCAAAACCAACCACTGCTCAGAAGACGAGTTTGAAGAGGTGATCAACTTCTTCGAAGAGACCACCGCGATAAAACAACCGTATGCAGCCGTCGACAACTCGCCTGTTCTTTCTTACGAGGAATTCGAAGCAGAGTTCGATGAGACCATCAGCGAGTCGGCGCGTCGGTTCGCACGAGATATTTACCCACATTGGAAGAACCAACGGCTACTGAAAGGCAACCGCCCGCTCATGCCCTCATTGAAGTTCGAGACGAACCTCGAGACCGATGATGCTGATCCGTATGTTTGCTTCAGGCGACGTGAGGTGCGGCAAGTCCGTAAGACGCGTGGTCGCGACGCGCAAGTAACCGAGAAGCTGAAGAAGCTGAGGAAGGAACTGGAGGAGGCACGTCTGTTGATGTCGCAAGTCAAACGGCGAGAGGCAATCCAAAGAGAACAACTCGCGACGGACAAGCTGATCTTCGAACAACGGCATGCTGTCAAGGAGCTTAAGCGACGACTCAGTATCAAGGGTGATGACGATGAGCTGCTCATCACTCAGAAGGTATGTCGCAATAAACTCACCAGAGCATTTGCACAGATGACTAACCCACCACAGCCTGCGCCCAAGCCTAAGAGAACTGCCGATGTCGAGAGACAGCGCCAGACGCTTCCTGGCATGAAGCCCACGAACACACGTCCAGACGGACGCCTTGTTGACGGTGACATTGTATACCTCGAGGAGCAGCAAGCCAAGCGCACCGAGGCCATTGATAGCTTCATCGAAGACAACCTGGTCAAGCACCAAAAGTGGAATGTGGGATGGGTCGACGCAACATGGCGGCCCATTACACCCCCTCTGGAGCCACCCGCTGCGAAGTCAGACTTCCGTACGGTTTTCACGGAGAGTCAGTTGCCCACGCCTCCTGCATCCGTATCTGACGGAGAGGGTGCTGATGCCACAGCAGTGGTGCCGTCGAGTAAGCAGACAGATCCACGGAGAAGCACGCGTATACGTTTCGCCACTCCTCCAGATGATGTTCCGTTCCACGATCAGTCTCGGTTCCGTCGTAGAATCGGTCGAGGCGGGCGCATGATGATCGACCGACGAGGCGTGAAGCGTCAGAAGACCGAGCGGGTCGATGATCGCTTGGCAGACCGCTGGCGTTTCTCTGGTGACAGCAGCGAGGATGAGGAGACTTATCCCGTTGACTGGACTGACAACCTGCACATCAGATACCGCATCATGATTGAGCGTCAAGGCGAGAAGGCAGCGGCGCAGCAACCACCCGCAAATCCCAATCGCCGGTCGATTGAGAACCATAATCGATCTGCGTCCGGCCATCTTCTTCCTCCTACACCAACAAGCGCGACAGGCGCAGGACCAGCGGGAAGATGATACCCACAATTTGTTCAGTCTTCTTCGTTCAGCGCTTTTCTTGTCGACAAATTATACCCTTTGTTTTCTATTCGTTCGGCGGGCTCTGGCTTCAAACATCTACCAAAGCTATGTACACTAGCCCTATAGATTTGAGGGAGGGAGGATGGGTGGCCGGTTGGTCGGTTGGTGGGTGGGTGGAAGGGCAGCGACCTAGATGGAACATAAGTCAGCAAGTCGATACTTGGATACACATACATACCAACGCCGTGAAGTGCCGCAAGGACTTCAATTGGCGACAAAAAAATTCAGAAACTTACCAAATCATCTTTTACATCTGGAATATCGCTCTGATGATCGGGTTCTTTTTCTTGGTGCAATCGCAACATAACCACAGCACGTGCTGATGGGTACAGTCTGGAGTTGATCAAACTCTGTGCTTCTTCCCCATACCGCCCATCTCTACATCCCCCTCTTCATCAACAGCCCTTTGCCGCTTCGCCGCCGCGCCGCCATCTCTTGCAATCCTCTCCACCAGCGCATCTTTTGTCTGAGCCAGGAGCTGCTTCTCGCCGATACGCACAGCCTTTGCCATCGCAAACCTCCGCTGCTTCTTCGATGCAGCGTCGACAGGTGGGACCTGGTCAAACGTCTTCAAGTCATCCTCTAGCGATGTAGCATACTGCGCAATGCGTGCCTGAACAATCTTTTGCAGCGCTTCCGCGCCTTTGCTAGTGATCTTTTCTGGTTTAGGTAGCCGGCCTTTGCTGCTAAGGCGCTCGTATTCTTCTGCTGGGAGGAGCATGCTTTCTACTAGGATGACGAGCTCGGGGGAGAGACTCTCCTGGAGGGTGAATGGGTTGCTGGCTGCGATGTCGTATCCGGAATCGATCACCTCTTGCTCGTCGAGGTATTCCATCCTGTCTTGATGCCAGATGCCGTCGCGGACAAGGATCTCTGTGACAAGCTCAGCAGGAATCTCGACGACGTCGTACTGCGCGTAGTTATCAGTTACGTAGCCGTATCTTCTCAGTAAGTCGCTTCGGGGAAGGGACCCATAGTCGTTGAAGATCTCGTCGCCTGCCAGAACGGGTTTAAGCGCTTTCATCTCCAGGCAGTCTTTCTCGTAGAAGAGTCGCGCATTGCATCTGTCGGCATCGGCATTCAGCATGTCAGCCAGTGGGACCATGCCCTTTGGCAGCGCAGCATCTTCTTCCTCCTCAGCAAAACCTTCCTCATCTACCTCTTTGCTGGGTGTCGCAGGCTCAACATCAAACGCATACGCCATGATTAAACTACCCATCTTATGCATCAACTCCAGATTCTCAGGGCTGCGCATCTCCTTCGCCTTGTCTTTCGCTCTCGCATCCCCACTAAACACTATCTCCGCAAATTCTTCTATCACGGGTAGCAATTGCTCTGTGAAGGCTTCGTCGGCGCCCTCCTTCCCTATCTTAGTTACCACGGCGCTGGCTTGTAGCTCGGCTAGTTCGTCCTCGGACCAGAACATCAGGGTGTTGAACTCGGTGGGCAGGACGGCAAAGTAAGGAGCCCAGTTTGATGCGGAGCCATTGTGGTATTCGTAGAGCATGACGAGGATGAGGGAGAGCCAGGGGCCGAGGAGGGTGAAAGTCGAGGCGGGGATTTCGCGGCTGAGGATGCTGTTTTCGACGCTCAGGATGGAGGCGCGGGGTATGCGGAAGAGGAGTTCGTGCTCGGCGATAGGTTCAGTCGCGACTTGGTGTATGTTAGCATTGTTCTGTCAGGTATGTGCTGGGGGTGGTGGTAGTCGAGGTAGGTCTGGCAGCATGCATAGGTGGAGTAGCTACTTACCCACGCCTCGCCCAGCATCCTGGTTCCTCAGATCTTGCAGCTTGACCTTTGGATTGATTTCCGCTCCAGAAGCCTTCAGCCAGGCCAGAAAGGTCTGGCTGGCGCCGTCGAAGTCTGCCATACAGCGCAACGGTCCGGTGTGGCGTGGGATTGTTGTGGAGGGTTGGATATTTGGTGGATATTCTTTAGCGGTTCGGCGTACCGAGGCTGCTTGGTCCGAGCGGTGGAGGATTTGGTGGCTGGGGTGTGGAAGAATTTGCAACTCTTGCTTTTGGTTATATGATCAAAGAGGGATGGGATTGGAGCGAGGATAGAAAAGCTGGATAGATTTGGGATATCAAGAATTGATTGTGAAGATATGCGACAGAATTAGTGGACTTTGTTGTGGTGGTTCACAGACCCTGCAGCACCTGACTCGCGGGCGCTGTGACGTCTTTTCGTGGGTTTTTATATCGGCTTGCTTGCTGCATACGTGCAGCGTGCAGCATCGCCATCATCTGACAGGACGATCGTGAGTTTCGCAAGAGTTGTATGATCAGCAAATGTGTTGAAAAAGGTCTGCTTCTACTTGCACTCGCACTGCCCAGGTTCCTTCACGGACAAAGAAGCTCTTCCACAGTAGCAAATGCACTTAACTTAATTTCTAAGAGCATTACAGCACTGAGTTCTGCCAATTCCGGGTTGCATCGCGATTTCGCGAAGATTCATAACGCGCGACTTGGTTTGCACCGCTGCTGGCCATTGGTGGTTGCCCAGCGCTGGCTTCATGCATGTCATTCCTTATCGATAGCTTTTTCCAACGTCACCCCGCCTCGACGCGTCAAACAACAACGCCGAACCGCGACGACCGCCACAATGATCGCCATAGGACTGGAAGGAAGCGCCAACAAGATAGGCGTCGGTGTCATCTCCCACCCTGGTCCTAACAAGCCACCGATCATCCTCGCGAACCTGCGGCATACCTATGTTTCCCCGCCCGGCGAAGGCTTCTTGCCCAAGGACACCGCAATACATCACCGAGCATGGGTCGTGAGGCTAATCAAGCAGGCTGTGCGCCAAGCGGGAGTCAAAATTGAAGACATCGATTGCATATGCTATACCAAGGGCCCAGGTATGGGCGCACCGTTACAAAGCGTCGCGCTTGCAGCCAGGACGATTAGTTTACTGTGGGGGAAGCCCATGGTGGGCGTGAACCACTGCGTTGGTCGTAAGCGTCCCAGGAAATATACGTATCGGAATTCTAGCTAAGATCACGCAGACATCGAAATGGGCCGCTCAATAACCCGCGCCGATAACCCCGTGGTCCTATACGTATCTGGTGGCAACACACAAGTCATTGCTTACTCCGCCCAACGGTATCGCATCTTCGGAGAGACCCTGGATATTGCTATAGGAAACTGCATCGATAGATTCGCCCGCACACTTATGATACCCAACGATCCATTTCCCGGATACAATGTTGAGCAACTGGCAAAGGATGGAAGAAACCTCGTCGATCTACCATATGGCGTCAAAGGCATGGATGCGAGCTTTTCGGGAATATTGGCTGCAGCCGATCTCCTCGCGCGCGGACTAGACGAGTCATTACCCGACGAGAAGAGATTAAAGACTGAAGATGGACAGCTGGTCACAAGAGCAGACATGTGCTTCTCCCTGCAAGAGACCATTTTCGCCATGCTCGTTGAGATCACCGAGCGAGCCATGGCACATGTTGGTTCACAACAAGTGCTAGTAGTAGGTGGCGTGGGCTCGAACATGCGTTTACAGCAAATGATGGGCATGATGGCAAGAGACAGGGGTGGGAATGTGTTTGCAACAGACGAGATGTTCTGCATTGATAACGGCATCATGATTGCTCACGCTGGTTTATTAGAGTATGGAACTGGAGTAAAAACAGAGCTGAACGACACGACATGTACGCAGCGGTTCAGAACTGACGAGGTGTTCGTGGGCTGGAGAACTGACTGAGGCGCGCTTTGCTCCGATTCGATACCCCGTCTGACATCGCCTTACCGTGTTCTTCATATATACATACGAATTCACTGGATATGATACGAGAGGCATTCGGGCACGGTCCACCATAGTGAAGGGAGTGCTCGTGGCCCCGTGCCTTTTTCGCAACCAAACGCTGCATGTGATCACTTGGCGATACTCATCTCCGATACGCCAATTGCACTACGCTTGCTGCGTTCTGCTTCCACTACCCAAGCGCTGGGCTCAACTCTTTGGCAAAAACCTGAGCTAATAGTGCACACCTCCGCCAACATGCTCGCGCTATCAAAGAGCGTTCTAAACCAGGAACCACAGGCACAGCTGATTACCAGCAACATGCGCGCCGCTCAGTCACGCAGCTTGAGCGCCTCCAAACCATTGGCCACCACGTCGCCTTCGTCACATTCTATTGCGACCAAGATCTTTATGCAAGCTCACCCTTTCCACCTTGTGAGTCTCAATCCGTCCGGTCGTGATTACTATATGTGACACATACTGATCCATGTTAGAATGAACAAAGCTCGATATCGCAAGCGTCCTGTCAGATACAGCAGCTTCAACAGAAGAACGGGGCACTCGCACGCGGGCTCGCTACATGTCAAGCTCATATTGTTCAGCTAGAAGGGCGACCGACTACTACGCAATATGATGATGTCGCCGCAGCGCTCGCGCTTGCTAGAGAACGCGTCGACGCTCTGATCACGAAGGCAGATGCATTGGCTGCCACATGTAACCATAAGGAGGCTATCATCGCCGCCCAAGAACGCGAGATCGCCGTACTTCTAGATGATCAGGAAGCCATCATCACCGCACGAGACTGCGAGATCACCGAACTTCTACATGATCAGGAACGAGACAGGAGCGCTCTTGATACTTTACGCGGAAAGCGCCAAGCGGACCGTAAGACCATAGACGATTGGTCACGTAGGATCGCCGAACTGGAGGCGACATCCCACGAGCAGTCAAACACTATTGCTATGCTTCGCAAGGACAATAGTTGTTTGGAAGCCAAAATCCACGGCTTATCCGAATTCGTCACCGAAAAGGATGAGGAGTTAGCACGGCTGAAGTTAGCTCTCAACGCAGCCGCTGCCATGAACGGAAACCATACCGCCATACCCAAAGGCAGCGACGCAATTGCCTGCAATTGCAACGCCGACTTGGTGAAGCAAACCAGTACATATCGAAAGCTTTCCGACCATTTTGCGGAAAAAAGCAAACTCTGGGAAGATACCGAGGAGAATGTCAAGCGTGCAGCCCTCATCGCCCAAGCGGAGACTCGTAACAACCACGCGAACTGGGTGCAGATTTTGCAGGAGAAGGACGCCATCATCGCTGGTCTAGAGACTACACTAGACGCAGCAGTGGCCAAAGGGGACCTAGCCAAGCATGTCCAGCACGCCATCAAGACGCATCAAGCCTTGCGAAAGAAGAACGCAGCATTGATCAAAGACAACAAGGAATTAAAGACGGATGTGCAGAACCTGCTCGATGTCAACCAGTCGAATGCAGATCGACTGACCTCGTATTTGAGGAAGCTTGAGACGCTGCAGACCGAACGCACAGATGCGGTCGATAAAGTCTCCCACCTGAACGATGAACTGACGAAGTCCAATAAATACGTTTCGGATTTGCAGAAGGTCATCGCTGCTGCAGCTTCCAAGGCGAACCAGGGCGATGTCTCCAACACCACAGACTGCGTTCCACGAGCCATTGTTAACGGCATCGTGGCAGAGGCCATAGCGGAGTATTACACGCAGGCAGAACAACTTCGCGCTGAGCTTCAGCAGGAACAAGAGACACGTCGACACATTCAAGCCAAATTGGACCAATGTGATAAGGACCTCTTCACATACCAGACTGAGGAGCAGGATCGCTTAGCTAAGGTAGCTGGGCTTGAACGCAAAGTGCGGTCACTGGAAGCACAAGAGAAGCTCCTCGAAGACCAAATCCAGAACTGTCATGCCTTGGTCAGCGCTACAAATACCACCAGTAGCCCATATGCTTTCGAAATGCATCGCCTGATCCTCACCCAGATTCATCCACTCCAAACAGAGAACAGGAAACTCATCGCCGAGAAGTACGAACTCCTGAAAGAGGTCGATAGGTACAAGCGTGAGGCGCTAGATACGCGCGCCAAGTGCGAACGCAGGATCGACAACTACCGTGCATGGTACAAAGACTTCGAGATGCACTACTGGCACGTCGCAGTTGTCGAGCGTGATAGCCTGCACGAGGAACTTGCGTATTGGAAGAAGAAGTGTGGCAAGGAACATTTCTACTCCTCCACAGCTTCCAGTCGCTTAGTCCACGACAGGCGCTTGCTACAGTTTGCGCTACGAGAAGACCACGGCCTGACCAAGAGCATGCTGCCCAAGGAGTACTTCGATCCAGACTTCCTCAAGGGCTGCCACTCAGCAGTTGAGCTGGCTTTGCGTAAGCTCTGGCCGGACTTCTGGCAGTACTTGGAGGGACATGCTGCGTGGGTGCCACTTACCGTCCCTCTACTCACTGGCGAGGGTGAGATCGTCATGGATGAGGCTACTCGTGCGACGTCGAACGCGCGGCTTGCGGAGTTCAAGAAGGAACTTGAAGAGCTGGACGAAAAGCTCGAAGAGGCGCATCGCAAAATGTTCGACATTGACGATGGGTCGGACAGCGACGAGGAAGAGAAGACCGACGAGGAAAATGATTCCGACGGTAGCAAAGAACATATCGGCACGCCTTCCAATACCCCAGGCTCGCACGACACAGATGGTACGTCACCGCCTTCTAGCAAGCGCAGATCACATGAGCGAGGAGACCCGAACGATAGCACGAAGGCTGACGGCTGCCATCCTGATGATGCTCGAGATTCCAAAGCGATCGTAGACGAAAAGGCGCGGGAGTTTGATGAGCTACCTGCATTTGCAAAGACGATGCTTGCGCGCATCAGCGCCCACGAAGCCGAGAATGAGCAACTTGCCAGTCATGTCGCTGACGAAGACATCGATCAAGACGCGTTCCTAGCGCAGTATGGTCAGGGTATTACGGGTATGCCATGTTGCCGCATGAGCCAACTGAGTAGCGTCACTAACATATCAGCAGGCTTTCAAGACGACAACCTACCTAATTCGAACGAACCGGTTCAAACCACTGTGCCCGTGGAAGAAGTAAGCATCGACCGCCTGGACGTGAACGGTGATGATGGGTGTACTCTTGAGCAACGAGTCACCGAGGAATACGTGGAGGGTGGACATAATACGTTCTCTGAGGAGGAGTATGATGGCTTTGATGATGGTATGAAGAAGAAGTATCGCGAGGCTATGGTGCAAGTCGTGGTCGAGGGCCTGGACTGAGGGATGAAGTCGGCGTTTATGGGTCCGTTGGAGCTCGGCGTAGCTGCTACGACTTATAGTCATTAGGTGGCTTGTGAAAGATAGAAAATATAATTATTAATAGCAAAGTGGGTTGTAGGACGGCTGAGGCTTACGATCGACACCTTTCATGAGGCTTACAGACTAGCACGGCGGGCCGTACATTAGCATCACGCTAAATACCATGCTACAGCGATCTAGCCTCAAAAAGAGAAGGTCGCATGTGACGTTGCTGCACGCCTGAACCACCTCGGAGATATATAACTGCATGCAGCCACGATTAAGACTTCTGAATCCAACCCGAACTACCAAAATGAAGGCATCGTCGTCAATGCTAGCGGTGCTCTTTGCCGCAACCGCAGCTTCAAGTCCAAACACCGCACCCGACTGCGGATGTGGAAAGTCATTACCCAAAGGCGTCGAGCTCGACAAGTCCGTCGATCTGACATTGGAGAGTGAAAGCGGTGTTTCCCCTCGCAAATACCGTCTACACATCCCGCCCTCCTACGACAACAACAATCCCGTCCCACTCATTCTCTCCTTCCACGGCCGTGGCAAGAATGCAAAGTACCAAGAAGCTCTCAGTCAATTCTCAAACGCCAGCTACGGCTTTGAAGGCATCGTCGCGTATCCCGAAGGCGTACCGGTACCTCAGCCCCCTCACCAACCGACATCAACGACACGCTAACACACCCCCAGAACAGCAAAGGCACGCAGCAATACCAAGGCGATCCCGACTCCCCACCCTCCATCTCCGACGTCAAATTCACGCTCGAACTCCTCGACTACCTCCAATCAAGCTACTGCATCGACTCCACCCGCATCTACGCAACCGGAAAGTCCAATGGCGGAGGCTTCACCGGCGGCGTGCTAGCCTGCGACGCCAAAGCGAGCTCGCGAATCGCCGCTTTCGCGCCTGTATCCGGCGCTTTCTACCTCGATGCCGACCAGCAGCCCTTACCCTGTAACCCCAGCCGCCAAGTCCCCATGATGGAGTTCCACGGCCTGGAGGACACGACAATTCCATACGCCGGCGGCATCAACACCCGTGGCAACGCGAACTCAACTGACGTTCCTACGTGGGTGAGGGATTGGGTCGAGCGGGACGGCCTTGACGTCAACGCGAACAAAACATCATATCTCTGTGAGGGAGACAATGGGAAGAAGGTGACGAGGTATAGCTGGGACGACTTGGTTGTGCATTACAAGTATGAGAATTTGGGGCATGACTGGCCTAGTTCGTTTGCTAATGGCGATACGGGGGATGATGAGGGGGTTTTGACGTGTCGAGAGGCGGAGGCGACGAGGATTATGTTGGACTGGTTTGGGGGGTTGGTGCTGTGAGCTGAGACGACGACCTTGAGACATAGACCAAATTGAACGGGTTTGCAGCCTACATTTAGAGGAACACATGCAAAGTAGGTAGCCTGAGGTTAATGTAGTTTCTAGGGTGTTTAGATCTTTCCTTGCATACGGTGGGAGGCGGCTGAGTGGGAGACGGCGGGGAGAAGTTCGGACTGCGCGTGGTAATTCTCCAGGCACCCGCAATCTACGTAATTCAGAACTTGCCTGATTTGGACTGCCTGCTGGACAGCAAGGGCGATGATTGCGACTGTGGAGCCGATGACGTCATCGGCTGACACCATCACCGAGGAACATCGCGTCTCTATCTTGTCTCATCTCATCTCCTATACACATCCTCCTTCCTGCGCATTCCTCAATTAATTTTTCGGTCCAAAACTAGAGTCAGCCTGTGACGCAAAGTATGCGATGCGGCACTTTCGCAGTTGAATGTCCTGGCTGATGTCTATGATGTTGTCGCGACCGCGTCACTGTAGTTTTTGCACCGCGGTATTGACTGATAGCACGTCGCGATCGATGCACAGACGAAGCCTCCTATGAACTGATGTTCATTCCATTACGCGGCTCTCCTTGTAGGTACTGAGAATGCATGGGGGCGGTGGGCTCGAATTGCCCCCTCCGCAGGCAGCTGCCTCACACGTGCAGCGCGACATGAGAGGTAAACATGCGGCGAATGGCCCATCTTTTGCTTGCAACTGTCTCTCAATCACTCCAATGTTTCTGTCGAATCATGTTGCTCTAAACTCGAAATTTTCAGCTCTTTCAACTTTGCATGTTAGGTGCCTACGCGTACCTTCCAAATCTCTGCGCCCTTCCAGTGTTTACTTCCCCGACTACGCCTACCACGGACTTCCACCTGTGCTCGCTTGATGCAACACCAACCAGTCTGATCTTAACGGCGAAGACTTACACTCTTTCATTTTTACGCCGACTTTCACGCGCTTCAATCAAAAGCCACGCTCCCGGCAATCGCCATGACCTACCACTCAGCCTACCGCGGCATTGCGACGGGTGCCAACGGCGAATTTGATCACTTTGTGCGGACAATCGACCCATCACATTTGGAAGGCGGGTATTGGAGATTCCAGCATATCGACGATGACCGGCGCGCAATGGCCCGCGGCTTCACAACGCCTGAGGATGTTCTCCAAGCTGCCGACTCCAGCGACGACAGGTTCGACGAGATCAACTTAAGATGGGTGAGGGGCGCAAACGATACAAGCTTCAAGATGGCGATGTCGGGTACGGCGCATCATCATCTCCAAACGATCTACGAACTGCGCTCGATGCTTCATCTGCCCATGTCGTCCAGAGGGCAAGTGCCGCTCTACCCAATCAGCACCAACCCACGACTCAAGCAGTACTGGGAAGCGAAATACAGAGCTCAACGACCAACCCCGATCGATCCCGCGATTCAGCTACCAGAACGGCCCATCTCATCTCCAGTGACACCAGGGCCCACACACTCGACTTCATCGCAAGCTCAGCACGCAGAACCAGCGACACCGAAGTCCCCCGTTGGCAGAGTCACCAGGGCACGCAGCGCGAAGCTATCACAAGCAGCGCGACCGAAACCTGCAGCCAAGACCAAATCCACCAAACAAAGACCCGGTGCTTCTACAGCGCCTACAAGCCAGTCTTCGTCCACATCTCCATCACTAGAAAAGAACAAGATTTCACTCCCTCCTGCCAAAGCGACAAATCAACAGCAGATTCCCTCCCAAAGCTTCGCGAAGCATCCGCTGACGCCCGCACAACCTGGCCCGTCTATCAGCGGGAATGTGCCTACGATACCGCGAGCTGCGTTAGAATGGGGATTACAGTCGTCACCCAAACAGGCAACATCAAATTCTAGCAATGGAGTCTCGCAACATAACTGGGTTCACCCGCCCGCTCGCGTACCCGCTGTACCATACCCTCCTTACGCAGCTCCCCCGCAACAGCAAGTCCAGTCCAATAGTGCTGAAAACCCTTTGCCGAAGAATACCACCTACATATCAGGAGCCTCCAATCCTTCGAACATACCAGTCCGATCTCCGACGGGCGGAAGACAAGACAAACGTTTCGATGACACATATAATGGGCACAGGATACCGAAGCAGAGAGACGATATTCAAGCGGATGGTCGCAATACAGGGTCCTCCGCCAACACAGGACACGGGCAGATTGCAGCTCCAACAACGCCATTTGCTTTCGACGATGACGATAGTATCGACGGTGTATCAACAAGTCCGCACGCGCCCCACAATGCCACCTCAAAGACCCCCTCAAATGCACCGCATCGGATGTCATTCGATAGCCGGTCTAGCCCGATACCGTTGCCAACAAGCTCCCCAGCGCATTATACCGAAGGTGCAAGGATGGAAGAGCCAATCGCAGCCGCTGGAGCGCGCGACACGACAAACAACGGGCAGACTTATGCTTCTCGGGCGAAACAACAGCAGTCAATCAGTGACCTCCGGCCGCCCAGCATATCAGACTCGAGCCCATCGGGTACCAAAGCTGCAGGCGTAACGGAGAAGCCTGTAGAGACCATCCCCGAGCCGTGGGGCAGCTATATGAAAGGCCTTGAACAGCTTCCATGTGTAGATTGCGGAGAAGATGAAGGACATCTGCTAAACTGCAACCTTGGTAGTAAGTACCATAACAGCAGCTCTCAAATACGTCACTAACAGTGCCTAGACATAATACCAATGCAGAACCTTACCGTCATCGACTATCGCACCCTTGCTGACGCTGTCGAGCAGTTCGATCCTGGCCCATGGACAACCCACTTCGTCCCTCCTGAACCCGAGCTTGAAGACGTAGCGACACAAATGCGAGGCTTGGCTGCGGTTATACGGAATGAGGATAGCTACAAACAAGATGCCGAGCTTCAAGGGCTACCTGATGACCTCATGATGATGTTGTGGGCTTTCAAGACTTCGGACAATGTTCAGGTTATCAATGAGTATGTGGACAGCTGCTGACGACTACAATGTGGTGCTGACTTTTGCTCTAGGGATGATTGGGATTCCGGCATCGGCGAGTTCGAGATGTGGTGATGGAACTGTATTGTTATGCTCGCATCGATACAAGTGCAGATTAGTGATCATGGAGCAGTAATCTTGAGGCGAATTGGTTGTCCTGGACTGTATGCGATGTCGCAGGAGGGGGACGTGTTGTCGTGAGCAGTGTCTCCGTGGCTTGTGCCTCTGTTACTGAAAAGCGCCATGGAAGTAGAAACTGGAAAAGTTACAATTACTCTGTACTCTCTTTCTTCATTGTCTCATAATTCGTGGATTTCGCGGCTTAGTCGACGTCGCGACTAGCGGTTGAAGAATCGAAGCCCCGCATCGTGTACCTCGGCAGCCCATCCTGGCCCGCCACGGACGAATCACGACAACAAACACCAGGCAGTTTTCGTGCAACCCTTACTCTGTATACGTTACCGCTTTATCCGTGAGTTGTCGTCCGTGACAGTCGCTGCAGCCTAGAAACTAACGACATTTCTAGGACCATTTCTGTCATCTTGACAACAATCTCGATCCTGCAGCTTGCGGCCCCTACGCAGCGTGTACATACATAAACATCGATACACTTTAGAGCGAGCGTCACCACGTCCGTTATTGCATGAAATTACTCTGGTTTCCAAAACCATGGCCGATTTCGAAACCATCATCAACGACGCCATCGCGGCGCAAGAAATCCCCGGGTGTGCTTTAGCGGCCACAAGTCGTGATGGTACGCAACACATCCCCCCATTACGATACCCAACCTCCAGTACTAACAAACACCAGGCTCCTTCACATACTCCGCAGCCTTCGGCCGCACCTCCATGAACCCCAACTCGGCCAAACCCATGGACCTCAACACCATGATGTGGGTCGCATCCTGCACCAAACTCATGACCGCGCTATGCGCCATGCAACTCGTAGAACGCGGCCAGATCACCCTAGACGAACCCGTATACACCCACATCCCAGAACTGGAATCCTTGAACGTCCTCACCGGTTTCAATGACGCGGGGGTTCCCATTGAGGAAAAGCACACGAAGCCTATTACGCTTCGTCTACTACTTACGCACTCGAGCGGCCTGACGTACGAGGGCATGCATCCGAAAACGCTGGCTTGGCTGAAATATCACGGGAAGAAAATGAATGCCAGGCCAACGGTTGTGGAGCGCTTCGTTGCGCCGCTTGTGTTTGAGCCGGGTGAGAGCTGGGCGTATGGGCCTGGGGTTGATTACGCCGGTTTACTAGTCGAACGTATCTCCGGTCTCACACTGGAAGAATACATGAAGAAGAACCTCTGGGGTCCGCTTGGTATCACTGATGTTACGTTCTTCCCCTCCACGCGCCCGGATCTGCAGGAGAGGATGGCCGAAATGTCGGGGAGGGGTGAAGACGGGAAGTTAAGTGTTCATGATGGGAAGATGCCTTTTGTGGATGATAAGGGCGGGGAGGTGACGGGTTGTATGGGTGGCCAGGGCAGTTTCACCTGCGCGAAAGAGTATATTAAGGTGTTGAAGGGGGTGTTGGATTGTGACAAGGGAGACGAGGGCAAGGTGCTAAGTAAAGAGAGTTTGGGGGTGTTTTTCAAGCCGCAGTTGGGTGAGGGGAGTCGGGCGATGCTGAATGCTGTTGTACAGGATGATGCGGTATGTGCTTCCTTCTATTCTCTTCTTCTAGGGCGGTTCGGCTAATGATATCACAGGCGAACAACGCAATGGGCGGTACACCTAAACACGTCGCCAAAGACTACGCCCTCGGCGGCCTGGTCATGATGGACGACGCGCCCGACGGCAAGAAAGCAGGGACGATGCTCTGGGGCGGCTATCCCAATCTCATCTGGTGGATTGACCGTAAGACCGGACTTGCTGGTGTCTACGCTGGCCAGGTTGTACCGCCTGGAGACCTGATTTGCGGGCGCTTGATGAGGAAGTGGGAGGAAGGTTGTTATGAGATGTTTGAGAAGCATAGAGAAAGTAAGTCGAAGCTTTGAATGTGCTGGTGGAAGGGCACGAGAGGTCAGGTGGATATGCTGACGTGTGAGAAGAGGTGTAGACGCGAAGACGTGAAAAATTCGGGGCAGGTGTCACGGTCACGCGGTGTAGAAGGGAAGAGACGATTGGTTTTATGGGTATATTCCTCTATCAATGTTTCTCATCACGGTCATCCGATGCTCAGCGGTGATGCGATGTGAGCGCTCCGTAACCATATCCATCTTCATGCATCTTCATGTCCATCTCGCACCCGGTAAGCACCACCAAGGTCCATATCAACCCACCAGCCAGTGCGCCCGTCAGTTCGAACCAGTAAGATCCTCGCAACCGCGCCATCAAGGCAACAAAAGAAAGAAAAGCAGATACATGACCCGATACCATCCAACGCCAACTACACAAAGAATCTAGCGACGACGACCAGCAGCTTGAAGCTCAGCATTGCGCTTGAGAGCCTCCATCTGACGGAGACGTCCGTAGTCGCTGGCGGGAGTGGGGGTCTGACCGATACCGCGACGGGCATTCAGCATGGCGGCAGCGTCGGAGAGATCGAGGTTGTTGTTGACAGGAGAGACAGGCTGAACCGCAGGAGCTGGAGCCGGAGCCGGGGAGCCGATGACGCCGTTACCACAAGGACCGCCGAGACCGCGACCGGAGTTGAGACCTTGATAGGCGGGATGAGACATATCGCCGAGATTTAACTCGAACTCTGACAAGTCAAGCTGGAAATCGGGTAGGTCGAGCTGGAAGTCAGAGGCGAAAGAGGAGGTGTTCTTGTTGAGGCAGTAGTCCATGTTGACGGCGTCGTTGCCCAATGACTGAACTGTGTTGTTGATGTCGATGTCGATGTTGGTGATATCGCAGTTGGACATAGGAGAACTGGTGGTAGGCATCTGCGCCTTCTGAGCTGCCATGAGAGCGCGGTACTTGGCGGCGTCCTCGGCGTCGGAGTCGCGGGTGGTAGTAGCGGTAGCCGGGCTGCTGAGGAAGGCACTTGGGCTTGAAGGTGTGATGGTGAGGCTGCCGCGCTGCTTCTCTGAGGGTGAGGATGAGGTACCCATGAGCTTGGCGCCGCTGTCGCCAGTGCCGAAGAGGTCTTCGCCGATCATCTCGAAGTCAGGTGGGGGAAGTAGAGTGCCGGGCTCGCCGATCTTGATACCGGTGCTGGGGTCAATGCCCTGGAGCAGAGGAAGTAGAAGACGGCCTTTCTCTTCTTGGGAAAGCTGAGACCAGGGGAGGTGGTAAAGCTCTCCGACGCAACGAATGGGTCCGGATGGTGCAGAGACGGTGCGCTTGTGAGCCTTCGCAGGCTTCTTGGGCTTGGTGACCTTGGCGGCCTTCTCCTTGGGAGGCTTGGGAGCTCTGGGCTTGGGCGGAGCTTTCACCTTGACAACCTTGGGCTTGGTCGCGCGAGGTTTGGCGGGAGCCTTGGTCTTCTTGGCCAGGGTTGCCGGCGGAGCTGGGTTCATGAGAGGCGTCCACATTGCCTCGATAGGCCCTGGAACGGAAGGCAAAGTGGAGGCCGGGAGGGTCTCAATGGCCTTGGGGAGAGTAGAGGACGCCAACTCAGCACCTTGTAGATGCCTGGCGTGACTCAGGAGGTCACCGCCAGGAAGTCCAAACGACATGTCGCCGGCAAACTCTCCAGCGTTGAAGCCGTAGTCGAAGTTGAGAGCGACGTCGTCGCCAGAGGTCTCGACGGACGGCAGAGGGATGTCCTTGAGGAAGTCGTCGTTGCAGAACATGCTGAAGTCGAAGTCCATATTGTTGGACATGTTGATGAATACGTAGGTGTGAAAAAAGTGAGAAAGTAGTCGCTGAGATGCTTGAAGATAATCAGGAAGTAGTGTGTGGTGTAAGAGAGACGAATAGAAATTGATTTTGACAGCCACAAGGTGAGCTCTGTGGGAGAAAGGCTCGGCGTCGTTATCTAAGCAATTGAGGAGGCTGGTTAGAGAGTCTGTGAGCATGAAGGTAGATAAATACCGCACCTTTTCCTCCATCTTCTGCGGTGCAGGTGGTGGTGGTGGATACTTCAGTTACCCGATTTGGCGTCGCATACTGTGGCGGCGGCCGGCTATTGGCCCAGCCTCTCAAGGAACTGGTGTTCTGACCGGGATCTGGTGTCGTTCTGCGGAGGTTCGGGGGTTGGGGTCGAAAAGTTGTGTTTCAGGTCTCCTTCACTTTTTGCGCAGCAGCGCCTGACTGGCTCGGTAAAGGCTCAATAACGCGACAATAGCAAGAAAGACGTGAGAGAGAAGGCAGCAGATAAATCTTGTGTGGCTGGCGACGTCATTGCGATTCTAGACGCCGTTTGGTGTGGTGGCCGCGTTGGGGTGGTAAGGTGAAGGGGCGCTGAAGGATGAACAGATGGCGAGCGCGACATTCCAACACCGGATATTGGCTAGAGATGTTAAGACACTGAGCTTAATTGCATGTAACAGATGGTGCGAGTGGTACCTTTGGATGCGTTTGAGCAACTCGTGCGTCAACGCGTCTCAGTGAGCCAGGCCGGCGCTGATACACTCGAGAGCAGCATCCCGCATAGGCGGCATGAGGGCCTCGGCGATGCGCCAACAGGCCCATAGAAGTGTTGTATGCGAGTTGGAGCGATTAGTATGAGTCGCGATATAGATTTGCATTCATGGTGCCTTCTCTGTACTTCGGGCACCGCTGGTGGGACCGTTTGGTGAGGGGGAGGGCAATGACGTCACTGATCACGACACCGGGCGCGAAATTTGACCGCGGCCCTGAGATGACTTTGTCAGCTTCAACTGACTAAGCACTAACTGCGAAGGAGAAAACATCTCCCAGTAACGATGCGTGTGGTTGTGTAGACGTACAAAGCTTGCGAAGTGTGTGTGCGTGGTGGTTTGCGCGGGCTGTTGCCGACTCATAGGAAAGAGGCGCCTGCCGAGGATGAGAGAAGACACTGAACGGGCATATATTTACAACATTCATTGATATATAAGAACGACAATAGCTACTGAAGATGGAGTGACGTTGGCTTGTCAAGCGCCAATCATGCGTGTCATCCCGCAGATCGCTGGGCGCTGCCGCGAAGGATCTAGCGCGAACATGGACAGAACCCAAATGCCACCGCGCGTGTCATCCTTCCCGCATCATCCCATCTCGCTTCCCATCTCCTCCAGCGCTCGCATCTCACTTATTGAGCGTCTTCGACCGTTGGTCGTCCCCTGCCTGTGTGCACTTTACTCGTGTTATGGGGTAGTCTCATTTGGGGATTGCAGACCGATTGTCGCGCCTGCCACCTTCACTGCCATGCATGGCCAGCAGTCCATCGCGGCCTCGACTTCCATTGTCGCCACACGATAATGCAACCGTTGACCTCCAGCTTTTTTATCGCATTGTACCTCTAGGCGCTTAGTCGTCTTCAATCCTAAGGTAGTCCGTGGCCCAGTGGACCTTGAGCTCCTCGTCCATGCCCTCCCACACGTCACGCGTCATCCTTTCATCAATCTGCTGCCACGACGATTGATACTCTGGAATCTGCGATACTTCGACGAGGCGGCTTCGCGCAACCCGGCGTACCACTTGAGGTTTCGCCTTCCGTGCCTGCGTTGGGATTGACGTTCGGTCGTCGCGTCCTGGGGTGATGGGACTGTGCGTTCGTCTGCTTGATGCTCGCGTCAGCAGCGGCGTCCTTGGATCCGACGCATTGTCCGCCACATTGTTGTGAGCATCTGACGTGGTGGCGAAGTCGATGCCCCGTGGCGCGTATGTGTCGCTCACTGAGGATCGCGCAGAGCCAGCGCTACCCTGACTCGCATTATGATCGCCAGCCTCAATGCGCATCGCAGCCTGCTCCTCGGAGAGTGCCGCTACCATCTTTGACAACCACACTTTACCCGCAATGTAGATGGGGTACCATCCCTGTGGCCGTAGTGCCTTCAACGCGGCTTCAGTAGGCGACAAACACACTCCGGACGTAGAGTCGTAGAAGGTCGCAGAGATCAACTCCGGCGGAACACCCTGAAGCCCATGTGCCATAGCAAATGCCAGCGTCTTCCGATCATGGATCTCGGGGTTGGCGGGCGGAGCAGGCTCGACGAAATGTTGCTCACCCTTCTCTGCTTTGAGGGCGGCAATCTCGTTGTGTAAGCGCTCGGTTGTTGCGACGGCCTCGTTGAAGTAGAGGTGGTACCAATAAGTTACGTCGCTACTCGCGATCATAACGTCGCTCTCGCACTTATCGACGATGGTCTTGCTCCACTGCTCGATCTCCTCAAGTCTATCCTGTAGCTGAGCGTTGGTGTCGAGGAGGCTCTGGTTTGTAGCGGCGGTCCCGCTCACCAGGTCCAGCAGCTCGGACTGGTCTTGCTCACCGAGAGCACCTTGCCGACTTCTGGCTACCTTGCGGAGCATGTTCAGCTCGTGCATCATCGCTTCTGTGCTTTTGCCAAGCTTGCTATGGGACTTCTTCTCCTCAATAAGCTTGGCTTCTAAGATGCCATATTCGACGGAGACTTTGAGGTGATTGCTGTCAACCTTGTCAAGCTTGGCTTGCAAATCCGACTTCTCGTCTCGCTCGGCTTGGAGAGAGTTTCGCAGTTGCTCATTCTCGAGATCGATCGCATCGAGAGCTGCACAATGAGCGCCGGGTACAACATTGCCTTGCTGTACTTGTTCGAGTTGTTTGGCCAAGTCCCGGATTTGGTCCGTCTTCAGCGCCAGTTTGTCATCGAGCAGATGTACATTCTTCTGGGAGCGGTTCAACGCCGCCCGCGAATCCTGCTCGGCCTCTCGGTGTCGCGTGACGTTCGTCTCGGTATTCTGGATTGTGTCGAGCAGGTTTTCGACGTGCGTCCTCAATCGCTGCACTTCCGCTCGACGCTCTGCTGCTTCTTCTTTACCAGCAACATCTGCCTCCAACACGCGCTGAAGCTCACTTCCGGTTGTGAACTTCTGGCGTACCATTTGCGACATGGTTTCGTGCTCTTTCTCGAACTGCTGGATTCGAGCCATGAGGCTGATGATGGTCTCCTCTTCCTGAGACATGGCGTCGTAGTATTCAGCTGCTATACGACTGTTCTTCATCTCCAATACTTCGTTCTTGCTTTTCAGATCGTCTATCTTGACCCTGTTTGCTTTGAGAATCTTCCTCTTCTCAAGATTGGCCTTCCTCTTTATGTCTTCACGCTGAGCGGTCACCTTTTCGATCGATTTCTGGAACGTGGATTCCTTCCGCAGGCATTCTTGTTGCCACTTCTCGGTTTCTTTACGCTGGCCTGCGATGGCCAGGTCGTGATCTGCCTTCAACGTCGCCGTTTCCAGGTCCTTGGCCTTGATCTCCGCTTGGTGCTTCTCCGCCGCTTCAACGAAACGGTCATTCAGATCTCGGTTTGTCTCGTCAACCTGTTGGCAATAGGCTTCCATGTCGGCCACTTCTTGGGACCATTGGTCTACCAATCGCTTGTCGTTCAGGCGCTGCGCCCGCTGCTCGGCGTATTTCTGGTTGAGAGCTTGGTATTGAGCGTCTTTTGCGTCGCGGAGATCGTCTTGTAGAATCCCATACCGCCCGCCAGTGACCATCAACGCCTGGCGGAGCTTCCGTGTGGTCTTGCCATCGTCGCTTCCAGGGTACGAAGTACGATCAGTGTCGGGGCTCGCGCCGCGCTCGTCGTCGCTGTCCGGCCCAGAACTCGGCTTTCCGCTGCCGTTGGGGGAGCTGGTTGTCGAAATCGATGAGGCGATCATGCCGTGTGCTATTCGTGCCTTCCGCCAGGTGTTTTCGGTTGCGGCGTTGATGCATAGCGCAATGTTCTTGCACAGCGCATTGTCCTTCGATGTCTTATCAGTCTCATTGTTCGTTTGTGTATTGTCATGACCTACGTGGAGCGAAACTTCTGTCTCAGTCGCACGCCAGGCGAACAGCGTCTTGATCTGAGCCAGCCTCTCCTGGTATACAGTGTTCGCTGGGTCGCCATCGACCTGCGCGACTTCGTATAATGGCTGACTGCGCGCCATATTCTCGTGGCTGGCCTCGGTCGAAATGGTGGGTTGCTGTTGGGTCTCCATGTCGGGCGCACTCATGTTGGTGCTGGTGGAGCTGCTTGCAGAAGCGATCTCGTTGGACGTCGGCGCGCTCAACATGATAAGCTCAGGTGTGGTCAGGGGAAGAAGATTGGTTGAATGGGCGTCTACCCCAGAGTTGAGTCAGCCTGTTGGTGTGGGCAATCGGTAAAGCGGACCCGTAAAGAGAAAGGAGAGTTGCTGTGATCAGTCAGGCGTTGCACAGCGCACATGACGTAGGCGCACGACTATCGCGAGATTCACTGAGTTGTTACACTTTGGGTCAAAACACGCTGACAAGACCTGATAGGGCCAGTCACTGGGCGCATTATATGATAGTAAGGAGTATCTGCACAGAAGAACCTCTTGGAAGTCACTGTGAAGATGCTCAAATCCACCGAGTTTGGTCGTTATCGGAACGGAATACTACACAGGTCAACATTGAGGAAGCTCTTCGCTACCCGCTCGCGATCGAACGCCCCTTCAAAGACTGATGTTGTCATTCTAGTGGCGCTCACGATGCGTCTATTCCCGTCCTGATTCCACAGCCTCTTTTAGGGTGTTTTATCGATTTATCGATCATGGACATGTATATGTTGAAAGTCTTGTCCGAACTGTGGCCGATGCGAACAATGCCTAAGACATGTTGTCTGCATTTGGACGTGACGGTGTGTAGACCGCCACACTGTGTATGTCTTTGTCTGAGCTAGAAAATCAGGAGAGATACATCGATGCAAGCCCCTACATTAGTTTCCAATAGCCAGGAACACAAATATTGAGATTAGAACGCGCTGGAAAAGAAGCAGTGGTAGTAGGAGTTAGGAATACCCAACTGTTTCAAAACTTCTGAAGCAGCTTATATAGAGGTTGCTGTATAGTTTCTAGACCTTAGATTTGAGCACGATGTTTAAGAAAAAGATTTAAACCCTAAGAGCCTACAAAGCTGAGTTCCAAGGTTTTTGTGAAGCAATCACGTGACGTGACCCAAATCTAAATTGATCAGCTCCATTTGAGGTCCAACCAACCGAATCGAAAGTCATATTGGGTGCAGCCAAGAAGCTACGACGGATGTGAAGACACTGCGAGTTCAAGAGGGGAAGTCAGAAGAAGAAATGAGTACGAGAATGCGAAGACACGGCGAAGGCTGTACGCAGCCCCGACGTCCGTGATCCCGACCACGCCCCAGTGGCGCTAATCCAAATGCAGCCTAGGACATCCCTTTTGGCATTCGCGACTCCAGTAATCTCTCCTCGCTAGTGATGAAGACGTTACACCAGCAGGGCAGGCCCTCCCCAACGGCCATGAACAGATATCCCACGCGTGGATTGTTACTCGCGGCTCATATCGATCGGTTTTGATGATGCCTGAATGTCATGACGTCTTGTTTCTGCGGCTGATGGGCGCCGCCTTGGCAACGCCGGAGGCCTTGACGTCCGGAGCGCGAGACGCCCGTGAACGCGACGCTATAGACACGCTCTAGGCCTGCTTATCTCATGCGACAAACAACACGTCCTGCCTGCTGCATTAATGCGCGTATGTTGCTTGCGCATTGTGAACGATGATGGACACCCGTGACGCGCCGTCGGTGACTACTCACAGCTCCAACACGATGCAGGAGACAGCAGACAGACCCGCTGTCGCGATCGATGTTTCTGGCAACGCCGACCCAGAAAAGCAAGTCGATGTTGATGATGGGAAATCGAGCAAGGCTTCCAACGAAGAAACGAAGAAAGAAGAGAAAGAAGGAAGTCTGAAAGACTACTTTGTAAGTCACAGATGCGCACGAGAGTAACGACCGCAGACTGATGTCTTTTCCCACAGCGTATCTTCACATACGCCAGCACGGCCGATCGCGTACTGTTTGGTCTTGGACTCACAGGTGCCGTCGTCGTTGGTGCTGCGCTCCCCTTGATGACTCTTGTCTTTGGACAGTCCACAGCCGAATTCAACCAACAAGCGACCGGCCAAGATAGCTCGAACTTTACCAGCAACATCGACAACTTGGTACTCTATTTTGTTTACCTCTTTGTCGCTCGCTTCGTTATTGGGTATTTGGGTACTCTGTGCATCTGTATCGCGGCAGCCAGGACAACATGCGCGTTGCGAGAGGACTTTCTGGACAAGTTGCTCCGTCAGGATGTGGCTCATTTCGACAAAGATGGCAGTGGATCTGCCGCGACTCAGGTTACTACCAGTGAGTAGCCTACCTCAAGTACCCAGGTACACAATGCTGACATCGCGGCCTAGATGGCAACAGAATCAATCAAGGCACCGCGGAAAAGCTCTTCACATGCGTCCAAGGCATCTCACTCTTCTTCTCCGGCTTCATCGTGGCAATCGCTGTCCAATGGAAGCTTGCTCTTATCGTGATGAGCATAATACCTGCCATCTTCCTAATCACGGGCGTGTGCATAGGCATGGATGCGCCCATCGAAGCTAGAGTGGTCAGTACCAGTGACCACATGTCTTGACGCAGTGGACTAACAACGTGCACACAGACCAAAATTTACTCGCAAGCTGGGACTCTGGCACAAGATGCGATCAGCTCAATCAGAACTATTCACGCCTTCGGGGCTCACCAGAAGATCGTTGACGGATACGAGACTTACCTCCAGAAGGCGCATAAGGAGGGTAACAAGAAGTCCGTCATTTATGGTGTGCTCTTCTCCGGCCAAACATTCCTGGTTATGTCAGGTACTTCGCTAGCCTTCTGGCAAGGTTTCCGCATGTTCCAGAGCGGGGAGATTGGTGATGTGGGCACAGTCTTCACCGTCGTTCTGAGTGTAGTCCTCGGTGCCACTGCAACACTGCTCATCTTCCCACAGATACAGGCTTTTACCAATGCCTCCTCGGCGGCAGGCGAGTTGTTCTCTATCATCGACAGGCCGTCGGCACTCGATCCACTCTCGGCAGAAGGCATGCAGCCATCCGACTGCAATGGCGAAATCATCATCAACGATCTACGATTCGCCTATCCTGCACGACCCAGCGCACAAGTCCTTCGAGGACTGAGTTTGTCGATACCAGCGGGAAAGACAACCGCTCTGGTCGGGCCCAGTGGATGTGGAAAATCGACCCTGGTTGGTCTGCTTGAGCGATGGTATCAACCTGCTACTGGTCAGATACTGCTTGATGGTCGAGAAATCTCCGAATACAACACGAAATGGTTGCGGTCCAACATTCGCCTCATTCAGCAAGAACCTACCCTTTTCCAAGGCACAATCTTCGAGAACATTATTAAGGGCTTTGTAGGAGACCAGAGGGATCTGCCAGCGGAAGCGCAAATGCAACTCGTGCAGGAAGCGTGTAAGAACAGCAACGCGCATGACTTCATCGAGGCGCTGCCGGAAGGCTACCATACCCAAGTTGGAGAGCGCGCAAGCATGTTGAGCGGTGGCCAACGACAGCGCATTGCCATCGCTCGAAGCATCATCTCGAACCCCAGGATCTTGTTGTTTGACGAAGCGACTAGCGCTTTGGACCCTCGCGCCGAGAAGGTTGTGCAGAGCGCACTCAACCGCGTTTCGATCAACAAGACGACGCTGATCATTGCCCATAAGCTTGCCACCGTGATGGCGGCCGACAACATCATTGTCATGAAAGAAGGTCAGATCTACGAGCAGGGTACACATCATGAACTTCTCGAGAGCGATGGTCTATATGCAGCAATGGTGCGCGCACAAGATCTTGGTACAAAGGCTAACGACGAGGACATTGAGAAAGAGCTGCTGGATACAGCAGATGTCGAAGACGCTCTGGACAGCAAAGCCCCAATGCGACGAATGCAATCGCAGTACAGCAACACGGATGTCGAGCGCGAAATCGAGCAGCTTGCTGCTGGAACCTTGGGTTACTCTCTCATCAAATGCATCTGGATCATGCTGAAGGAGAATCTTGATCTCTGGGTCTGGTATACCGCCACCATCATTGGAGGCATCATCGGCGGTGGTACCTACCCAGCCCAGGCTATCATCTTCTCTCGTCTTGTTCGGGTGTTCACACTGCAAGGATCTGAGGCACAAGATGAAGCGAATTTCTGGGCACTCATGTTCTTTGTGCTGGCTCTCGCCAACCTCTTCGCATACTTTATGATTGGCCTTGCCTGCAACAACATTGGGCAGGCAATGACTCATCGCTATCGAAGGGAGATGATCGAACGCATTATCAGCTTTGATCAGGAGTTCTTCGACCGCCCGGAGAATTCGTCTGGCGCGTTGACCTCAAAGCTGTCATCTGCACCGACAGCATTGCAGGAGTTGATGTCTGCGAACTTGGGTCTCATGTTCAACATCTTGGTCAATATCACGGCGAGTAGTGCGCTTGGCATAGCGTATGGCTGGAGGCTTGGATTGACGCTGGTGTTCGGCGGGCTGACCATCATCGTCGCTGCCGGCTACTATCGTATTCGACTGGACCAGAAACTCGAGAGTGCCACAGAGGAACAGTTCTCTGGCAGCGCGGGTTTGGCTACGGAAGCCGTCACCTCCATACGGACGGTCAGCATGCTCACTCTCGAAACCTCGATCATGCGGCAATACAGCGACACACTCCGGGCTATCACGGGCAAAGTCGTTAAGAATCTAACCTTTGCGCTGATCCCATACGCGCTTTCGCAATCCGCTGACTTCTTAGTCATGGCTCTAGGCTTCTGGTACGGATCGCGGCTAATTGCGAAAGGCGAGTACACTACATCGCAGTTCTTTGTAATCTTCATCGCCATTGTCTTTGGTGGGCAGGGTGTCGCGCAATTCTTCATGTACAGCACCTCGATCACAAAGGCGGAAGGGGCCGCAAACTACATTTTGTGGCTACGGACAGTCAAACCGACCATATGCGAATCCGATGAAACCAACGGCAAGGGGCCACCATCCGATGGCACCATCGCCATGGAAGACGTCGAGTTCAGGTACAAGCAGCGCAACGCATTCCGGGTGCTAAGGGGTATCTCGATGAAGATCGAGCCCGGGAAATTTGCTGCTTTTGTTGGCCCTTCAGGTTGTGGCAAGAGTACAGTCGTATCTCTGTTGCTACGCTTCTACGACCCGATATCCGGACGCATCACATTAGACGATCAGGATATTTCGCTCATGTCTCCCCAGCTCTACCGCCGTTACATGTCGCTGGTCCAACAGGAGCCACCACTCTACCTTGGCTCCGTACGAGAGAATATTGCCCTTGGTCTCCAACACAAGCCTTCCGACGCCGAGATTCAAGAAGCCTGTCGCCAAGCCAATGTCCTCGAGTTCGTCGCTTCGTTACCCGAAGGTCTAGAAACACCCTGCGGGTCTAAGGGCTTGCAGTTCTCCGGCGGGCAAAGACAGCGCATCGCGATTGCCAGGGCGCTCATTCGCCAGCCACGATTGCTGCTGTTGGACGAAGCGACATCAGCGTTGGATACTCAGAGTGAAAGGATCGTGCAGAAAGCACTCGATGAGGCTGCGATGTCGAGGACGACGATTGCCGTCGCGCATAGGCTGTGAGTACATCCATGTGGAGATACAAGATGACGGATCACTGACATTGCATACAGGAGCACGATTCGACACGCAGATGTTATCTTCGTTATGGAAGATGGTATTATCGCCGAAATGGGTACTCATGAGGAACTGCAAAGATTAAGGGGAAGGTATTTCGCTACGTGCTTGGCGCAGTCGCTCGACCAAGCATGATTTGATACTTATAATACGAGGCTTTTCAACGCATGCAGATCGTCGCGATACACGTGAAGTCAGAGTGTCTAAGGCGATTGTAATTGGCCGACGCGGTCCTTCTCTTTGACGAGAGCTAATTCGCATGTTCAGACCTACTAGTCCGCTCCCGTTTCTACAGTCGCCCCGCCTCGCCTAGTGTTTTGCTGATTGCAGTAAGCGTTCAGCGGTCGGGAGTATTACCATGTATCAAGTTGGCACCTACATTGACTGCCATGGTTACTCTCACAGAGCACTCAACGATATGTCTTCCTTAACCCGGAACTCCGAGCTTTCGCTGCTTGCCATGCCAACCAATGATCGGCCATCCTTCAGGGAGAGTTGCGAACGGAGGCAGTTCGTACCGACCATGGCAAGCGCCACTAGTGCACTTCAGGTTGCACAACCCAAGCATTTTGCAATAGCACACACTCGCATCGGGGCAGTGAATAGGGTCTTGCCCAAATATTACTACAAGAATTAGTACACTGGGAACTCCATGACCGGGGTGGGGTATCTTACTATGCCAGGAATACTCCATAATCCTTCCACTGATTGAGTCTTCCAAGGTTGTCCTCAGCAACAAATTTCGAATGCGCTCATAGTATTCAACCGGTTGTTCCTGTATCTTTTCCTTCGTAGCAGCGAATTGCGCGCAGCAAGAAACACCAACTGCCATTGGAATGTCGCGACCTGGGAAGATCACTTCAAAGGCTTGTTTGTAGAAATGACCCGCATGAGGCTGAGTGTGGGCTGCGTCTACTGCATCTGTGAGTGGGCGAATCTCGTTCGGGCAACCCAGAACCCATACACAGCGCAGGTTGAGATACCCTTTTTCCTGTAGGTAGGAAAAGCGAAACTTTCGCAGGATCGACAGACCGTCATAGTCCGGATCGTCGTTGTGCCATTGGTATCTCTCCGCGTGGAGAAAGAGAATGTTTCCTGGCAATTTGTGGTAGTTGTCGATGATGAAGCTATTTCAGAGTCAGTCCTTGCATAGCAAACGACATAATCGCGTAGGGTTGTATTCATACGAAAGATACACCATCGATTCACGACCCTTGTTCAACGGCACTGTGAGCTCGGCGGTTGGATCGTCCACCACATAGACATATTTGCGCCACTCTGGAAGCTCATCGTAGAACCAAGACGTATTCTCATGCTTCATGGAAGCGATGACTAGGGCCTTGTCGAACGGGCCTTCGTTAAGAGCGATGCCGCCATAAAGTTTATCGGGAACATTCGAGCTCAATTTCCAGAAAGTCAGAAGGGATAGGAGTACGAGACACGTAGCGATGAAAGGAGTTCGGATCGGTCGGCGGAACGCGGGCATGACGTTGGCGTAGAGCCTCATGATGGAGTTGAAGATGGATGAAGAAGGAACGACGCACAAGTGCGAAATCTTATTTCATCCCTCCAGGCATCAGCAGTAGCAGCACATGACTGTGGTGTACTTTGGTTGTTGAGATGAGATTTTACTAAGAACCATGGTTGCGATGCACTGGAGCCAGGGCTCACATTGGACACGTGATGGCGTAGAGTCTGCTCAAGGCTCAGGGCATGTGTGAGTGATATGCGCGGAATCATTACCACAGTTAATATTGCGGACGTGTCAGCAGCAGCTGAGAGAGTTCAGTTCCGGCCCCCAAAGTCATACCGCCGCCAATTACAAGGATGGTTAGCCTCTGGCCCCGATCTCGGCTCGACGTGCATTAGCGTGATGAAAGATCGACCAGACGACAACAACACGCTGCGACACATCTTCACGCACACAACACGACTGATGTAGCCGCGAGAGCGCTACTTCGACAGATTCTAAAAACGATAATAACAAGTCACGCCGGAGCTTCACAACCGGCTCTGATGTTCATTAACCTCGAGTCGCCAGACTGAGCGACGTGTTTCGTGGCGCCTCCGCTCAAATTCAACATGTGGCAAATCGACGCCATAAGCCACCCATAGTCCAGGAAATCGTCACTATCTTGTTTCAGCTGCAGCCACAACGAGACCTACTCCTATTACTGGAGGCCTTGCCGTGGGGCCAACGTGCTCTTGGCACGATAACACACCTACGAGACAGACCGCCCTTCCCCTCTCTTCTGAGCGCAACGATGATGGCGAAGCATATGTATTGGAAAGTCGCGGACTAACCCATCGATGTCTTGCAGCATGTGTATTTGCATATCTTTCGAGAAGGATTGGAAGAAACTACGAGCATGAGGCTAAGCGCCAGGCTGCCTGACAGCCTCAGGCCGAACCTCAGGCCGCTCAGCCAGTAATCCACATGCGCGCTGTAAGGCCCCCACCCTAAGATGGGCGATAGCCACTGCAATTGGTCTCAATATCGACCGCAGCACAATGGCGGTGCACGGCCTTTCAGCACACTATTCTCATAAGATCAGATCTGGGCCTCGCTCGCGTGGTTGTACGTCTCTACCAAACCATTCTCTAGACGCGTACCGAATTGTTACCTTCGGCCTTCAACACCAAATCCGCTTGACCGATGGCTGGCTCGTTCATCACGGTCTCGCGATGGGTCTTCTTCCTGTTCTGCCTTACTACGGTCACTTTTGCGCATACACTCAATAAGCCCCCGACACGAGCACTCGACCTTCGACCAAGAACTTCCCCCACACCACAGGAAGCTGCACTGAACATCAAGCGCGCCCTCAAGCAAGGACTCGAAGTCTTCAAACGCGATGTATGCGAAGATGCGTTTCCAGGCGAAGGCGCAGTAACAAATACCTGCAACCCCAGCAATACGCTCTGCTGTATCCGAAAGGGAGAAAGCTACCCCCAGTGCCAGAACCTCCTCGATAAAGGATGGTGCTGCATCGACAATCCTAATAGCGAGCCTGGCTGTTACGTCGATCAGCCATCTGTCTGCGAAGAAGCTGACTCGGTGCCATGCGCTAACCTCGAGGCTGGCGTAGACCAAGCATGCTGTCCAGGCCAGACTACATGCGCGTCGGGCTACAAATTCACCGAGAAGTTTGTACGCTGCCAGATTCTCTCGGCTGACCTCGTGTCACTAGCCAGTGCGAGCGCTGCTCCGACAAGTAGCTCGAGTATTGAACCGAGCTCCGCATCACCGACATCCGACACTACCTCGTCTGCATCGGACTCAGCATCATCAACACCCTCTGCGACTCCTGCTACAGCATCAGACGTCCTATCGAATGCAGCATCGAGCGCCATACCACCACCCCCCTCTACCGATTCGAATTCGTCGTCGTCATCGTTATCCTCTGGCGCCATCGCGGGAATCGCCATTGGGCCTACACTGGCGCTCGTAGTCGGCGTAGGCCTATGGTTCCTTTACAAGCGTCGACAGAAGAAGAAGATGCAGCAACCGTATGCGCCGGCAGTGATGTACCAAGACGCTTACCCAAAGGCCGAGCTGGCTTCTGAGCCTATCATCCCTGGGCCCTACAAATATCAACATGCTGCCGCCGAGCCACCTCAGGAGATGCCTGTTCAGTACACCTACGAACTCGACGGCGGCGCTCATCGCGGTCCGTAGAAGAGGAGTAATGCTGTTGCGAAGACGCGCTCCTCTTCATGATGTACATGGCTGTGGCGACACCCGAAATTTACGCCCTCATGCGCTGTAGCCCGTGTACGAGGGCACGTTGGCTTTGTACTTTCGTGTTAGACGTCTCGTATTTTAATTTACTTACCTCACTTCACCTGAAAATTCCCAGCCACCTACACATCTTCATCCAAAGCCAGTATCTCCTCGCGTATAAGTCGTATGAAATTCGGGAGGTGTGGTTGGCTCGTCGTCTCTGGGTCGCCTCTGGGCATCGCAGTACCATGGGAAGATGATTATCACGCTGTCAATCGGCTTCGTGTTGACTGGTGTGAAGAGTGAAAGTGAATTAGACGTGCCTTCCTCGCTGCCTGTGGGCACTCCTCCACAGCTCTTGCCTCCTACCTCTCGCGTCCACACCACACCAATTTTTGTTTTCGAAGTCTGCCACGAATTTTACAAATGCGGGGACGCGCCAACTATTCGCAGGGCTTCGGCCAACGTCAAGTGCCGACGGGACCCCGACGAGGGGGCTACAATGCGCCATCTGGAGCACCTCGCGGCAGAGGTGGCTACAGTGACAACCCCAGTGCCAACGGGTACAACGATGAGTATGCCCATGGCAATAGCAGTGCCAATGCCAGTGCCAATACCAATGCCACTGCCGACAACGGTCAGTATAGGCTGAAGCTCGACGTCAAGTACTACCTTCGGCCCCACGACTGCGTCGATCAGCTGGAGATACCGGCCGGCTCAGGGATGAGCCGTAAGGACACGACCTGCCTGCATTGTGGGCAAACAAACATTTTCGGGCATGGCTCGTATCATTTGCTCCGCGACGGCTCTTGCCCTCGTCGCTGCTGCCGTTGTGGAACCATGGACCACCAAGGATGCGTAAGTCCTCTCCTCTGTTTCAGGGTCCATCAGATGCTGATCCTCGATAGCTTTGTGACCGGTTATGGCTCTCTGCTGCCTTCCTGAAGCGTGCGTGCCCAAGCGAAGGGATGCGTAGGCCCAGGCAAACTCGCCCATCGCCACTCGATTTGGAGGTCATTCGACGCGACTACCCAGAGTACCGCGAGTTTGCCGAGAGCGTGCAGCCGCTTGCCGATAAGAAGCAACACCATTCGTCGCTGCAGGTGCCCAAGCGCGCACGGGGTGACGACGACGAACAGCCTGAACCGAAGCGAACACGGACTGATGCCGGAAGTGTCGAGACTGAACGGATGAGGGCGGACATGGATACTCTCAAGGCTGAGAATGAGCGGCTCAGGGCTGAGAACGAGCAGCTCAAGGCTGAGACTGAGAGACTCAGGAATTCCAGTCGCACTTCTGCTCCTTTCGTCAAGAAAGAGGAAGTCGACGAGGATGGTTTCGAGACTCTTAGCAAAGAGTTCGACAGACTCGTTGAAGAAGAGCTTGCTCGAATAAGTCGGTGAGGTGGATGCCAGAGAGGACTACTTCGACGAGGCTGTGCGTTATTTGGAGGGCCAAGAGGTGACGGCGTCGTCGTCTTGTGAGTAAACACTCGTGAGTAAACGCCCGTAGGTAGAGTGAACGCTCGTGAGTAGACGCTCGCGAGGACAGCTCGTGAGAAAAGCTCACGAGGAAGGGGAAAAGGTCATCGTTGCGGATATACAGAGGTTGCGGCATCAATGAATGTCATTGCATAATTGTACAATTTATCTGTGTGTTACAGCCAGCTTGTGCAACGCTACGTTTGGAGATATCTCGCTGATGTCCCCTGGATTGTGCGGCATGCCTCGAAATTCGGGCGGCATTGAGAGAAGTGGTGTGTGGGAGATGGTGTGGCAGACTTGGTGCGACTTCCTGCCCAAACCACCATAGCTACGTCAACGTTTGTCATCCGATTCTTCGTGCCTGCCCCGACGAGCGTGATTACCAAGTAGCGCGCACACATCATCAGTTCATTTCGACAAAGTGGCTGCAACCCCATACCATTCACGTCAACAAGATGGCGTCCGACCTGCCAGAGGTTCCTGATGCACCCAACGTGTTTCTTGAAGCACTGCAAGACGAAGAGATTGCCGATATGCTTCAATACGAAGCAGACCGACGCAGAGTGAAAGGAAGTCGGCCTGCCATGCACGAGGAACCTCTGCGGGTTCGTTCCATTGCCGCTTCAACTGTTCTTGCTGCTGACACAGAAGAGTCAGCAACTGGTAATCAACTCACTAATTTTGGAATGAAAGCAGAGGTGCTAACACTCCAAGAAGATCTTGCCGTACCTCGAAAGACACTGCCAACGAAGGGCGCAGGGAAACGGCGAGCCAGTGCCGAACGCTCTTTGAGCAAGCGAGCAAAACGTCAGTCGCGACGCTCTCGAGAAGGCGAGTGCCCGTTCGCCAGCGATGCCGAACCCGAAAGCTCCGTGCCTGCGACTGCCTCTTCGAGACTTCTTGCAGAGGAATACCCCATCGCGATACTGCCTCAGGATAGCGAGTGCCCGTTTGCCAGCGATGCCGAACCCAACTTCTCCGTGCCTGCGACTGCCTCTTCGGAACTTCATGCCAAGGAATACCCCATCGCAATACTGCTGCCTGTTCAGGATGGTCGCAACGTCGTCATACGCAACGGCATTCCTGCCCAGCTCACGAAACTGCTTCGCGATGAAGTCAAAAAATGCCTTACGACCAAATTCTGCATCAGAGCTTGGAACGATGCCGACCATGAAGATAACGCTCTTTGCATGCTCACCGCGGCCTATGGATTTATCCGCTCCTATCTTGTCCCGAAGGGTCAAGGGGCGTCCAGAGCGTGCGTTGTCTGCTGCACAAGTCCCGGAGAGAGCGGCCCAATCGCCCCAAGGCCTTGCGTCATGCTACGGGCGGATGCAAAGGGGGAGTACATACTATGTCTGCCCTTGCCAGAGTATTTGCGAGTGGGAAAGGGGTGGAAAGAGAGGGGTTTCTGGGTGAATGAGACGTCACGAGGTCCTTTCCCCCGGTTCGATGCTTTGCGCGCGTGAAGCGGTCACGATGACCCCGGCGACGGTGGCAGTCGAGTACGTCTCCGTGCCGGAGGCTTCACGTTTGGACGACAGATTCGATGTGCCCGTTGCAGAAAGTCTTGCTGGTAGATGTGCTGTAGGACCATGGTAATTCCAAGGCACGTTCGATGGATTCATCGAACGGCGTGGTTCATGCGTGACGGAATCGTCACGCGTTATGAGAGTCCTTGGTGGTTTCGTAATGCGGTAATTCCGATCGATGGAGTCATCGATCAGGTTCGTTAGATAGTGCAGGCGTTGCCTTTGCCAATATTATGCATCGCACTCGCATCATACTCTCGCCTCAATCTCGTGTGACAGTTCCGTGAACGCCCAGGTACATAGCTTCTCAATACGCTGGAAATGATTACAACGTTTCTTTCCCTCTAGTACGCTAAAGCTCATCAGGGCGGCGCGTCTTACGATGCGGTCATTGTAAAGCGTAGACGTCTCCAATTATCATGATCCGGAAGTCTTTGTGTTTTGGAAGAGGAGCAACAGCAGACATCGCTAAGCGCTGAAGCGCTTTTGGTATTGAACTACAAAAGGCTGGTTGTAGAGAAGATAGGAACAACAGCGGGATTTTATATTCCTCTGGAAGGATACCTAGTTTGATGAGCTCTACTTTACTCATGGAAGGTGTGTGTGTGATTTTGAGACAGCAGGAGAAAAGCACATGGCTGAAGACCGTTTCCATTTTGATGTCTGCGGGACACATAGGGCTTTGAGGGAGCGAACTTTTGCATACATGAGTCGAGAGCTCACAACAACTCGTCATAGTACGCGCGAACGTGGTTTTGGTTTCGTCCTCTCGACTCATGTAACCTATGTTTGTTCATCTTGGAAAAAAGAGAAGGAGCAGGCACATGTCAACGGTCCACTCAATTTTCGATATATGCAAAATGAAGTTTGGTATATGAAGGAGTTGAGGCAAAGAAGCAGCAGGTTTTTATATAACCACAAACCAGCCGCCAGTCATAGGCTCATGGTTTCTGCATTTCAGTAAAGCGTTGTCGCGCTCACAGTCTGCAAAACGAGCAACACAAGATGGCTTTTCTCGTCCGTACGACAGGGGACATTTGGGGAATATCAATCTGTTTTAGGTGGAGCGCAGTGCCGGCGATCCCATCAAAGAAATGACCATGGCTTTTGAGAGAAAACAGAGAGTCGCGACACAAAGACTTCGTCGAGATTTTTGGGTAGCTCCAGCGCTTGTCATAGAAAATTAGGTTGTACGTTTTTCAGGACAACAGCGGGGAAGAGCACATAAAGATTCAAGCTTGTACTTTTGGTCGCGAAGATCGGTTGCTGCACATTACAAGCGATCTCGGAGGTTTTGATAATGTCAGAGAGACGGGCGAGATCGCCATGTAGCGATTCATTGTAGTTTTTTCGGGCAGCAGCAAGTCATTGCTTGAGATTACTCATGTTTTGGTAATCAACTCTGCGTGGGTGAGGATGTAGAAGTGAAGGAGACCGGGAAGAAGACGGGAGCTTTTATATCGACCACTTCCGAGGAGACCGAGCTATGTGTCGGTTCTGATGGCATTTTGGTAGTTTCATAAGGAGATTGTACGGGTGTTTCTGGCACACATACGATGTGAGGGACATAATTTTGGACAGCTTTCACATCGTGAGCTCTGATATGGGATTCAGGATGGATAGCCTTGGTCTGCTTCGCGACACATGAAGAGGAATGTCTGCCTTTTCGAGTAAACACCCCAGGAAACTTCTCAGTCATGACGTATGACGCGAGGCGTTTGAATTTTTGGAAGAAGAGACAGCCATAGGGCATCAGCCCTGGGTTTTTGGAGAAGACCAGTAAAGGTTGTAGGAAGTGTGGAAGAGAAAGGTAGAGCGAAAGGCAGTACGTATTTATGCACGCCCAAGACTAGCGCTCAGACCGCAGCGACCGCTCTCGAATCGCATAGGTGTGGAGCTGTCAGATTATCAGGAGGAGCAGACATGCCATGCAAGGATTCCCTTTTGAAAGCTCCATCCTTTCGTCGCATCTTCTCATTTTGAGGAACACAGCACCGTCAATCCCCTTTTTCGCACACGCACACAGATCATTTTGACGCCTGACAGATTTTTGGAAGTCGCAGTCGCGCAACATCAACGTTTCCCATCCACAGTTCGGAGGATGGCTATTGGGAGAATAGGCCCCTCTTAGCAGACATAGTCGATGGATGTTGTAATTTTGGGAAGAGCACAGACAAAGAGTCATGAGGAGTGTGTTTCTCGTTTTCTGGGCTTTCATGTCGTGCCACATACGAAGATGTTGAGTGGTTTTTGGACTGCAAGTCTGGAATAGACGGGGTATTTCTCCGCCCACATCAGCTATTCGCTTTCGACTTTTGATTTTGACGGAAGAATGCTGGACACCGAGACAGAGAACCATATACTTGCCGATAGTTGCATTTTAGAGTCCATCATCGTGGAAGATGCTGATTTGGCCAGAACATGTCAAGAACGGCGATGTTCTTTAGTCTTCTCCTCCACACATGACAGAAGGTTTGTTTGATTTTGTTCCAACGCCAGATCACACAGCCATTCGAGTCTTTCGTTTCTTGTTTTCGACAGCGCAGTCGCGGGACATAAACGGCGTCGGTGTGGATTTTAGATCAGAAGTACGTGTGTGGGAAGCGCGGAGACTGTCTCCGCCATGTGTGACCAACTCGGGTTTTTGGAAGGAAGAACGCACATGTACTCAATCCCATTCATTTTTGAGAAACCCAGGGCAGAGGTATGATAAAGAAAGAAGGAAGAGGGCGCAGCAAGACGAGGTTTTATATCCGACCCTACCGTACCTAGGTACTAGCGCCTTGCGAGGGAAGCAAGCGCCAAAGTCATACAGTCCTGGTTCTATGTTTTCTGGTTCTCCGTGATGGAAGTTGTCTGCGCTTTTCTCAGACATGTAGAGCACTTCTCCGTCTTTTCGAAATCATGATAAGGCATACCCAGCATTTTGAGATCGCGAAAGCCCGACAGTCTTCCCACTCATGCAGCAATTGCATCCAGCTTTCGGAAGAGAGACAGCACATATACCCAGAAACCCCAGTTTTTGGTATTTGGGAATTCGAAGTGTGATGCAGAAGACTATAGCAAAGGATGCCGCTGATTTTATACCCACAGACAAGCTGCCAGCAAGGACGGTAGTGATGTGAACGAAGAAATCAGCGCCGGGATGCATGAATATGTCGCCGTTGTGTTTTTTTTTCTGACTTTTCGAAGTCTCTGCTACACGCTTTTCCAACATGGATATCGGGTCTGCTGTTTTAGAAGAGGAGCGAAGGTCATATCGAAGGAGGCTCGGAGTTTTGGACGGCGGACGCAGATATGACCAGCGAAAGCATGGGATTTTGAGGAAGGAAGGAGGAGGCAGTCCATGACAGGCGATGTTAGAGCTTTTTGGGAGAAAGAGAGGCAGGCCACATGGAAGAGCTGTGCTATCTGTTTTTGGAAAATGATGGAAGGAGAGTGTGATGGAGAAGAGAAGGGGAGCAGGTGTGAGAGATGAACTTATATACCCGGCGCAAAGATGAGACGGACTCGCGAACCGTGGAAGCTGCATGCAGGACACGCGCAAAACTTCCAAAAGCCACCGTACATGCTCATTCAACCGGCCAATACCCTACATGCCAGTCATTCTCCCGCACATCTGCGTTCCACCCTCCCATCTACACTGCAGCACCCGCCTCCCCACTTTCCTCAACCCTCCTCTTCTTCTTCCCATGATGCCCCCTCGCTTCCACTCTCCCCTCAACCGGCACCACCCTCGTAGCCGTAAAAATATACCCTTCCGCACCCCCCTTACTCGTCATCATAGGATGCGTCCGGCCAGGAAGAACCTGCCACTGCCTCGCTCTTGCCGTCTGCAGACTAGGTGCGAGGACCAACGTGGGATTGAGCGGGAAGTCGTCTTCTTCGTTGTCGGCTTCGGATGTACCTGCTGGGGTATCGACGTCTTCTTCGATTTTGACCCGTTTGCCGTTGGCGTTACCGTTCCCGTTGATTTGCGGCGGCGGCCCAAATTCGCGTGCGATGTACGCCGCCCTTCGTTCCTTGCTATACAAATCGCACAACTCAACCAACGGCTCAACATTAGGATTATACACCACAATCCTCCCACCCCCCTTAACAAGCGGCACCAACTCCCTGAGCACAGTCTTCGCATCAATCGCCGTCGCAACCACCAACCCATCAAACCCACCCCTCTTCGTCTCATCCACCACACTCTTAACCCTCTCCCAACGTCTGCGCTTCTTGTAATACGTACCGCGTTTCGTTGACTTCATGCTCGCAAGGACTTCTTCGGAGACTATCTCGGGCTCGTCGTAGGAAGGGTCGTCTTCGGGGTGGAGGAGGGCGAGCCAGGAGAGCGATTTGAGGTGTTTGTAGAGGGGGTGGGCGGGCGTGGGGTTGCCGTAGTCGTAGCCGAAGTATTTTAGGTAGGAGAGGTTGGGTTGGTTGTTGGGGTGCAGGACCGTGAGGGTGTTGGTTGAGGCGGACATTTGCGGGATGTGTGGTCGTGGGGGCTTTCGTGGGCGTGGGGGAGGATCTGAAGGGGTGGCTGTGGGGTCTGTGGTTGTTGTGGCGTCGGCGTCGGGCATAGCGGTGTCGGTGTCTTTGGGCGATGGGGCGGAGGCTGGTGCTGGTGTGCCGTTCATCTCGGTATCGACTGCCTCCTCTTCCGATGACGAGTCGTCGTATTCCTCCTCCGGGTAGAGGATGCCCATCTTCTCAGCGAGTGCGGCTGTGACTAGACCTCCGGTATCGTCTACCAAGAGCCATCGACCTCCTCCTACCTGGCTGACTCCATCCTCCGCCAAGTGAATCTGGTTTGTCGCCCCAGAGTGTATGTTTGCCCAGCTGTTGATCAAGCCCAGTAGGTCTTCCCTCAGCTCCATGATCTTGTATGCCTCCTTCTCCAGAACATACTCTGTGAGCAGACCAACATCCATGGGCAGGGCGGTGAAGCGCTTCAAGTACTTCTTCGACTTCCGCAGGGTGTATTTGGCGAGCGAAAAGCTCGTCTTCTCGTCGATTGCGTTGTGGGAAGCCATAATCTTGGCGATAATCTCTTTGCCGGAGCCGGCGCCTGCCTTCTTCAACTCCTCAATCTCAGCCATGGATAGCGCCTGCCGCGAAGCATCGTCAACGGTCAAGCGATTATTGCGCATGATGACCTGCCCATCTTCTCCCACAATGTCGAAGCCCGTAGCACCCGCAGCACCCTCGGCAGTCTCTTCGCTAGTTTCGGCGGCAGGCGCATGGTCGCTGCCTAGAGCTTCGGCGTGAAGTTCGGAAGCGGGAACGACGCGCAGCTCCGTCTTGGATTTGCCATCGTCCTTGTCGAGCAGCTCGTAGGTGAGATAGTACGGGCGGCCGAGGAGGAGGTTGGAGTTGAAGGTGCCGAATTTGCCGAGATTGATGCTCCTGTAGGGTGTTTAGAAGAAATCCTCATCTATATGCACACGGAGGGCTCACTCCAGCTATGCGACGTACGTATTCGGTGTGATTTCGACGATCTTGAAGAGGCCTGAGGGCAGTCGCAGCGCAACGTGCGTATTGGGGCGGACGTGGGAATGCATGGCGCGAGTGTAGTCGCGGCACTGTGTTGGTCACTATTCCATGTGTAGTTATGGTCAATAGTCTTAGTATGGCATCTCAGTCCCGAGTTCTGCACGCGCAAAGGTGAGTTGGAGCTAGTGAATTTGTCGCAAGGAATAGTTCCGAGGCGCACCGCCGCGTCTTACTCAGCCACAGGCTCAGCCACACCCTCGCACCAGTCGTACGTCATCGCCATCGCGACTTCTGCTACTTGGGCGTGTCACTCGGGTCCAACACGTCGCTTACGTCGACTACTTTGCTTCTTTCGCTGGAGTCCTGCTTCAATATCAATCCCCTTCACCCGCCTTCCTCATACTACCGCGCCGCGCCGACTGTCGCGACAACTCCCCCATATCCCACTCCAAGCCCCAGGGCACTGCACCGTAAACATGGTGCTACGAAAGTCCGACGAAGCCGACGACGTCGTTCCAGCGCCGCTCTCCAAGGCGATCCCCCCGTATCCCACGACACCCTCCGACGAGCACCCGCCTGCCTTTCCCGTGTCGCCCGAGCGTGCCGTGGACCCGCCCAGCACGAGCAAGTCCCCAGCTTTCAACATCAAGACGCCCGAGGAGACGCGACTTCCCGACGACAAGCACGAGAGCGACTCGGACCTGAGCGAAGACGAGTGGAACCAGTCGGATGATGACTTCGAAGACATCAACCACAACGATGTGCCTGCCGCGCTGAAGCCGGCTGCTGGGAAAAGGCCACCTGTGCCAAGTACTACACACATCACCAGCGGTCTTCCCGATGCTCTGCGACCAGGGCCGCCCGCAGGTATCCCCATCAAGCGCTCACAGGAAAGCATATCGGCCACGCCCACCGGTGCCAGCGCGGCTTCCTATGGCGCAGCCAGCACCGTGTCCGAGCAGTCCAATGGCTCCATCCCGCTGAAGACCAACAACCCATACCTGAAGATGCAGACGACTGGACAGAACAGCTGGGACGGAGAGAGCAGCCAGGCTATCTGGGGCGATGCGCCGAGCCACGCCCACAAGTACGAAGCGCCCGTTGAGCTCCCGGCCTTCCAGACGCCAAGTACACCCACCCACGACATGAAGAACCTCGGACTGGATGACCATGCCCCATCTTCGCAGTCGACAGCACCAGTAGAGCCGCCTGCCATCGCCGTGAACTCACCTACGCCTCGGTCGGAGCACCCAGACACCTCTCTCGATGCGAATCCATGGGAACCCGCCTCGCACGATGCTCGTACTGACACTGTACCCTGGACGGCACCGCCAAGCGATGCAGCTGCCCGTAATGAAAGCTCACACAACATTCCCGCCCCAATCATTCCAAATGCGAATACTGTGGAGCAATCGTCCCTTCCACCTCAGTACACGCCCGAGCAAACACCACCCTCCTCCGAAGAACCTCCACCTGCGCTGCCGCCAAGAAGGTCGCACGAGGACATGGCGCCTGCAATGCCTCCTAGACCCATCGACACAGGTATCGATTCGTCTGCCCCTCCTGCCTTGGAATCGCCCAATACGACAATGGAGAGGCAGAGGAAGGAACACTACCAAATCAAGCACATTCGCTGGCTTGATCACACTATCGAGGACATGCGCGTTTCGCCCATCTTGACGCAGAACCTGAACGGCCCCTGCCCTTTGCTGGCTTTGGTCAACGCACTAGTCCTTTCGACCCCTGCTAGGCTTGACACTGCGCTTGTTGAGACATTACGCACGCGCGAGACAGTCAGCCTGGGACTACTGCTTGACGCTGTATTCGATGAGTTGATGTCCGGTCGACGCGGTGATGCTGCACAAGCCCTGCCCGACGTGAGCGAGTTGTACAAGTTCCTCCTCGCTCTTCACACAGGTCTCAATGTCAACCCCATGTTTGTCCCGGACTCCAACACCCCGGATGCACAATCCACGCTCACGAGCCGAGCTGGCGCTTTTGAGAACACTCAGGACATGAAGTTGTACCGCACTTTCAACATCCCACTGATGCATGGATGGCTGCCCGAGGCTGGATCCGACGCTTATGCTGCCTTCAGTCGCGTAGCAGCGTCATATGAAACATCACAATTCGTTCAATTCCAGGAAGAAGAGTTGAATGCAAAGCTAGGGGCGGGCGAGTCCTTGAACGAGGATGAGCAACAGATGTTTACGGACATTCATGCCATCAAAGAGTTCTTGATGCGATGGCCAACACAACTGACTGACCACGGTCTAAAGGTCATTCGTGATAACCTCCAGCCAGGTCAAGTCGCCATCCTGTTCCGAAACGACCACTTCTCGACGCTCTGCAAGAACCCTCGCAATGGCGAGCTCGTCACTCTTGTGACAGACCAGGGCTACTCCACCCACGACGAGATTGTCTGGGAGTCTCTTACCGACGTCAACGGCCAAGGTAGCCAGCTCTTCTCCGGCGACTTCCGCTCCGTCGACAACAGCAACACCTCCGGCCTACAAGACCAGCACCAACTTTCCGGCGTCGACAACGGCCAAGGCTGGACCACCGTCCCCGCCCGCCGCGGCAACGCACAATCCAACATCCCCCAAGACACCGACGTCACCTCCCCGGAAGCCCTCAGCCGCGCCGAACAAGAAGACCACGACCTCGCCCTAGCCCTCCAGCTCCAAGAAGAAGAAGAAGACCGCGAGCGCCGCGAAACCGAACAACGCAACTCCCGCAACAACCAACTCTCCATGGACGCTATCAACGCTCCTCCCCAGCCACCGCGGAACCCACAGAACCCAGTCATCCCGCCCCGTCGCAACAATAATATTACGGGGCATAGACCTGCTGGTGAGGCGGCGCCGCCGCCGTTGTACGAGGAGGCTATCACGAGTCCGCAATACGTGCCTCCGGCTGGGCATCCGGCGAGTGCGCAGGCGCCCGTGCCGGGCCAGGGCGGGAGTGGTAGTGCGTATCAGAGTACGAGTGGCGGGTTGCCGGCGCTGCCTGGCGCGGGGAGGGGCAGGCATGGTAATGTTTTGCCTGGACGGATGGGCGGAGGGAGGAGACCGAGTCAGGGGCAGCAGGGACAGGGGCAGGGACAGGAGGAGAGGGATAAGTGCGTTGTTATGTAGACGCGCTCTTCCCTTCCTCTCTCTCCTTTCACTTTCGCCGATCTACATATCACAATTTGGTGGTTGGGCACGCGTTTAGGGTAATCTGCTGACTTGTCAAATTAGAGACTCGGAAGATGTGCCGTGTTCGTGGTGTACGGTTAGTTAGTATCCGTTGTGAGCGCGCGGACTGAGGGTATCTAGATGTTGTTGCGGTTATGATCACGGTGATGACTTGGGCGTTTGGTGGTGTTGGAGTGTTTATATACCCGTTATCCTTTCTGCTTTTCCGCTTTTCGTAGTACGGCGGTCGGTAGGGTGTTTGTTGCATCAGGTTGGAAGCAGTATTCTTACTCCGAATTCCTATTCATCACTTAAAATCATGAAGACCGAGGGGATTCTTTGTTGTATGTGATATGACACGTTCATCGTCCTTATGATGACATCGTACTATGCATACCATGAGGCTTTTTCACTGGATCTACGAACCACTAATCTGCCGAGCCCTCTCCCTGCCCTCCATCCTTTTCAATTCTTCATCCCACTCCTCTTCTTCCTTACTCTTCGCACCGTCCTTGGCGTTCCCGCTGCTTTTACTCCACATACGCGTATGTTGTCCTCCTCCGCCTCCCCGTGACTGAACGGCTTCTTGGAGTAGAGATGCTTTACTCACACTTATACTTGTACTCCTCTCCTTCTCCTTCCCATCCTGCTTCTCATACCCTTCGATGGAGGACGATAACGCAACATCCCGTTCTCGCCCCTGCCCCTGCCGTCTAACCATCTCGATAAACGATGACGATGTCGGTACAGCAGAAATCTGACCCAACTGTCGTTCATAAGACGTAGTAGCCTGTCTGTTATACCGCGGCATAGACATGACCACCCCCTCACCAGCCATCGGCCGTGGCGCCGGCGGCCTCATATTACAGTATGGCATCGGTGGAGGAGGTGGTCGAACAGGCGGTGGAGGTGGGCGGCGCGGCGGCTCAAGCCGTAGGGTTGATAGTGCGGACATCTTGATCGGGGCATGTGTCGGTGATAAGGAGGACGTGCGCTGGGGGTGAATTGGCGTAGTCGGTCTTGGTGTTCTTGTAGGAGAGTCATTGGTGTCGGAGTGGTAGTAGTCAGACGGTTCGACGTTGGAGGGGTCGTCGAACGGGTTGTCGATTTCGTGGTCGTTGTCGTGATCGACTGTCTGGTCGTCGTCTTCGGTATGGTAGACCTCGTTATCCATATCCATGCTAGAAGGCCGACTTTCCCGCTCGACGATAGAAGCAGTTTCGCAGCGCCAACTAGCTGTGCTGGTGCTGCCGCCGCTTGCACCTCTGACTCCTTCCTTCCATCGTGACACTTCTTCGTTAGTACACCCGTTGATATAGCCGTCTTCGTGGCTACTTCTTCCCCTTAGAGCAGGATGGACGGACCCATTAATCGTCAAGCCATCGCCCTCCGTATCCTCCTCCTCCTCCTCCTCCTCCTCCTCCTTCTTATGCGCCGTCTCTTTCTGAACCCTACCCTCATCGTCACTATCACCCCCTTCAGTATTAGAGAACCACCTCAACTGTCTCGGCTTCCCCGCCCCCACCGGCCTGCCCAACCCCCTCATCTCCACCCTCTTCCTCTCCATCTTCTTCAACTCCTCAGCCCACCCGCTCAAATCCTCGATACTGGGTCCTTTGTGTCTCGTCCCCCTTTCCTGCGGGCTCATCGTACTAGCCGCACTGACAGAAGGGTTAGCTAGACTGGTGTTGATCCAGAGACTACCCTGTCGGTTACGGCGAGATGCGGAAGAGGAAGGCGTGGCTGTGGCGTTGCTGCGGCGGATGCTGTGGGCGTGGGAGGGGGGTGGTGTGTAGATGTTTGGGTTGGTGGCGTTGGAGAGGGTGTAGTTCCGCGTGCGGAGTGGTAAGGTGTCGGAGCTGGGGTCGTGGGTTGGTTTGATGGGGCTGCTGGATGAGCGTTGGGTCAGGCCGAGATTCTCGTCTGTAGCGCTGCTGCGAGCGTTCGAGCTATTCGTCAGTGTCAAGGTGAGGTCGAGCGTAGAGCTGTTCGACCGCAAGGAACTGCCATCGCCATCTCCTAGACTCCTGACAAAGTTACCGTACTCATACCCCTCATCACTACCTTCGCTCTCTCCATCTGCGGCAATGTCGGCAAAGTACTGACAATCATCCAGAACCTTGACAGCCCACGCGAGCTTGATACCCTTCTCCCCAACCGCAACCTCCCTACTCTTCCGCCTATCCTTGTTCATCTTGAGTAAATCGCGCTGAGCCTCCAGTATAGTCGTCAACTCCCCCGTCTGCGCATCAAACTGCAGCCAGCTATCCACATCATCCAGTTGTTCTCGGCGGTAGATTCTATATTGTTTTGCGCCTGCTGCTTCGTCGTCGGCGTGGGAGTCGAGTTTCTGGGGTAGGGAGGCGTCGATGTATGTCGACAGAGGTTGATGCAATTTCAAGGAGCCGAGAGTGAGTTGAGCGGCGAGAAAAGTGTCTTTTGGGCGCACCATGGAAGGGTGTATGACATCGTTGTCGCTGTTGAAGGAGCGGCGGAGTGTGTGGCGGCTTGCGCAGACCTTGAGGGCCATTTTTGAGACGGAGGTTTTGAGGTCTTCGTAGGTGGCTTTGGCTTCAGCGTCTATAGAAGGAATATTAGGAAGCCATGGCGAAGGCGGGACGGCGGTAACAGGTGTCGTTGGAATCGGTATAGCCGTAACAGGCGTCTTCGGTGAAATGAGTGACTCCCAAAACCCGCCCTCCGCGAAAGAGTTCTTGACAGGCCCAGCAGTAGCCGACCTCGGCGTCCCAGGACCCGAAGACAAGATCTCCCATCGCGGTCGCGGCGTAGTCGGCGACGCGGTCTCGAAGCGCGGAAGGTGTGCTGGCCGAAGTGGATGAGCACCCGTAGGCGCAGTCCATGAAGACGAGCTGTAAAGAAGTAGTTGCCGTCCACCTGGAGTGACGATCGAATGTACAGGTGGAGGAGGATGAATCCAGCCAAGCACCTTCATACAGTGTTCCTTCTTAGCCCGCAAAATATCCTTCTTCGCTTGCCGCCACTTCGCCTCGGTGAAGCGCTCTTTGTTCCAGTATATGACTTCTTCCCAGAACCTCAGGTGTTGCTCCTTAGTCAGACTTTTTAGTCCTGCGGCTTCGTGTTGGCTGATTGCCTTGCCGGTGGCGGGCGAGATGGCGCTGTCTTCTTTCGTGAAGACGCGCTCCATTGTGAGGACTCGTTCTGGCATTCTGACGGCGTGTGCGCTGGGTTGGAACGGACTAGGAAAGGTCTCGTGGTTTGCGGCAGGAGTGTTTGGCGGCGTACTCGGTAGGCCCTGCGATCTAGCGAGGAGATTGAGTGTCATAACCTCTCCCAGGTTGTTTGGTCGAGTGAAGGGGACACGGGATTAGCTAATCGCAAGAGTTGCGCCCGGGGCAGTGTAGGCAACCGCGTGGGAAAGATTTGCAACTTGATGGGGGAACTCAGTCACGAGCTCTTTCACTCGCACTGTGAAGTATGGAGCGGTGTCTCGCAACAGGAATGACGAATGTCTTGGCTCGAGTGTGCGCTGTGATTGTATTTGTTGCGTGGTGCGACTATCGCGCGCTTCGACCATGAGCAAACGCGCAAGTCGGGGTGAAACATACTCGGTGGAAAGAGACCATCGACCTGACGCGGTGAGTTCACTGAGCGAACAGGAATGACTGACAATCCGGCGGTGAAAGTGAAAGGGGCATGTAAATATAATATTGACCTGGAAATTTTGTCTAGGTGGTATCCAACTCCGCTAATGCGAATGCGACGTCTAGTCTAAGAAAGTAAAAAGGTTTGTATGTACAACATTGAGAGCGCGGTCGGCCTCGCGCTCTTCAATGACACAGGAGATGTTGATCTCGCTGGCGCCTGGTAAATGTTAGCAATGAAGCGGCATTGAGATAGAGAAAGACGTACCCTGAGAGATCATCTCGATGTTGATGTTGTTCTGTCCCAACACGCTGAAGAATCTACCAGAGATACCAATCATGTTCTTCAGCTGCTTACCGACCAAGCTCACAATGGCCATGTCGGGCACGATGTCAATAGTGCCGAGCTGGCCGAGGTCATTGACGGCACCTTGAAGATCCTTGCTCTGGATCTTGTACTCATCCTCACCCCCACCACTCAAAAGGGCGGATTCAGAGTGCAGAGCCATGGACACGTGGACCTCGGAAGAAGAGATGAGGTCGACAGAAAGGTGCCATCGGTCGAGGATGCTGAAGATGTTCATTAAGAAACCATGGGCTCGGGTGCGCTTGTTGCTGTGCACGTTCAGCACGACGATGTTGTGCTTGATGGTGACCGCAGTAGGGCGCTTGGGGCCTTCCAGCTGGGTGAGGAGGCTCGCGGAACGAGTGCGGAACAGCTTCCCGTCTTTCAGGGGCGCACGACCGTCGATGTCCTTCAGGTTATCCGGGAAGATAATGGTACCGGCATTGCGCGGGTTCATCACGTTCTTGATACGGATAGGGATGCGGGCGCGGATGACCTGCTCCATGGTGAAGGGGTGGATGACCTCGGACCCGTAAAAGGTCAGCTCAGCAGCCTCCGAGGGCGTGACGGTGGGGAGAAGGGCGGCCGTAGGGACCTTGCGGGGGTCTGCCGTGAAGATGCCGTCCACCTCCTTCCAGACCTGGAGTTCCTTGGCCTGGGTACCGACGGCCACTAAGGCAGCGCAGAGGTCGGTGTATCCACGTCCAATGGAGTTGAGCAGTCCGCCGGGCACGTTGCCAAAGTATCCGGTAATAACAGGCACCTTGTCGCCGCATGCTGCCACCTCTTTGCCCAGGTCCTCGGCCAGATCCTTGTAGAACTTGTCGTTGAGCCCGCCCTTGATAGGCGCGTGGAGCCTGACGATGTCGCTGAGGTCGACAAACTGGGCCGGGGTGCCGCGATCGTTCAGGATGGCGGCCATGTAGCGGCAGCTCAGCTTCTCGCCCTTGCTGATGATCTTGTCCTCGGCGCGGTTCGTGACTTCCTCCAGGTGCTGCGCGGATTCCAGGATCTTGACGAGGCTCTCACACTCGGCATTGACCTCCTCCGTGTACGACGCCAGGATGTCCGGGTTCCTCAGGATGTCCTTGCCGGCCTGGATGTGGTCGGTGCGGATGGCCTCGACGATCTCGTCATAACCGCGGTGGTTGGGCTTCTCGGCAGCGCGGGCGGCGCGAAGGAGGCGGTTGGTGGTTCCCTCGAGCTTGGTGTTGCTGCTGCGTGCGGAGCAGACAATGGCGGCGCGGTTCGTCGCAAGACCAGCTCTGTTTACTGTCAGCGCCTTCCATCTGGTGGGGGTTGGGATGGGTCGCACTTGACGATGCCCGCTATGTTCTCCGCAAACTTGCCCACGCTCGTGCCCCCGAACTTGAGGACAACCCAGCCTCCAGGGAGGTGCTTCTCTTCCGTGTGAGCTATCCGCTCCGACTCGTGTGTGGTTCCGTTTGTGTATGCAGACATGGTGGTGTTGTGTGGTTTCTCCAAGCAATTGGCGAGGTAAAGTTTCCTAGATGTTGGTATATATAAATGATGTATGGAAGACGTGTTATTTTCAATAAATGACGTGTGTTGTGTCGTGTGAAGTCTGGAGTAGCGGAGTGAGGGAATTCTCAATGTCTTTTAGTGGGGCCTGAGTCAGAAAGTCCATGTTCGCGCCCGCAATCGGCGCCGGCGCTGCTGACGCCATGCCAGCGAACCACGACTCCACAACCCACGAACATGCACACACACCTCAACGGAACGGATCGGTGCATGCGCATGTCCTCCCGGTAGCCAATGGTGCGCTCGCTATTCAGCTACTGCGCGCTCGTCCGCACCCTTCGCAGCCCACGTCTCAACACCACGTCCTCTGGCGCCTTTGATACCTGACAGCTCCTGCCTCTTATCGCGTCTTAGCGCGTCGTCCAAATTACCGTGTCGTCCGCGTCCGACTACGTGCCGGTAGTTGCTCTTCGGCCCATCGGCTATTCGTCCTCTCTGTCTTTTGTACCACATGTGCGACACACAAGCAACAATGGTATTATCTAGCTATCTCTAGTCGGCGGGGAATTGATCCGAAGACGTCCACGTCCATACATCGGGAACATGCGTCTAGGAATCGGTCGCTCATCAACGACATTGCGTGAACCAATTTGGACCCACTGTTCAGGCATTGCACCAACATCTCCGCAAGCTCAATAGAGTGGTCGCCATTCGATGAAGTATGCCATCAGCGAAGCAGTTCATTCAACGTTACAATATTCCTGGTGTTCAAATCAAATTTTCTCGATATTCCCAAGGTTTTGAAACGAGCCTGACCCGATCTTAGGGCATGATCTGAGAAGGACCAAATGCCGCCTTGCCTGCTTCGCTGACCCTGGTATACTCTAGCAGATCTCGAAAAGTTGCCTCATCCTCAATCTCAAGCGCTCGACTTTGCAGGCTTTGCAGTTCCTCCCGGCCGTAACTACCGCATGCCAATAATTTACCAGCAATAGTTCGATACCCTCTACCAACTGCTTCAGCTAGAGCGTTCCCTATCTCTGCATCGTACTCTAGAAGAAGAGAAACAACAGCAAACTGTCCATACCGTACTGCTGTCTCCAACGCCGGTTCACATGTATCCGCACCATGTTCAAGCAACACCCGAACTACCTCCTCATGTCCGTTCCTACAAGCGCCTAGAAGGGGTCGCTTCTCGTACTCACTAGACGGACCGAAGCCGTCTATACGGGCACCAAGTGCAAGATAATGCACCGTCATATCCACCCACCCATTCCTCGCGCTACGCACTAAGAACGCCGTGTATTCCTCAACACCAAACGTTCGGGTAACGCAGTGTTCCATTCGTTTCTTGACGAGGAGGTCATAAATCTCCGAACTAGGTGTATCCAGCGCAGCCAACGCTCGTTCGTTCTGACACCAGTAGGAAGGTCTCTTGGTCTTTCTGTCAAGCATCCACGGACGTTCCACGGCCTGGAAATTCCACAAGAACTGCGTCGTCTCTACACGCCCATACTTGGCGGCCTCGATGAGCAAGCGCATTCGCATGTACTGAAAGTCATAGTCATACCTCAAGTTCAGCATAGCGGCAAGAACCTCGTGATTGCTGAACCTACCAGCGTGGAAGCATGCCGAACCAAAGAGCCAACTTGGTTTATTGAAATGTTTTCCGTGGATGGTCCATCTCGCGACAACAGGGAGTGTCTGTGTGTACAGGGCAGCAATATAGATATCGGTGTCCAAGTCGCTACCATATAAAATTCCGTTATGCCAGAACTCAGCAGCTAGGTCGGTCGTCCATAGTTCGTCTAGGCGATTGAATTCCTGCAACACAAGGGGGCATAGCTGACGAATGTAGTCGTGCTCGTTTCGCTCATCGTCGGTCTCTTGACTGAGACGGTTGGCGACGCTGCGAATCCAGAGTAGAACAGGAGCTCCGTCACATTGCTCGTTCAATACCCGGCGCTCAAGATAAGCTATCAACATAGTAGGTGCAGCCTTGTCGCTAAGATGTAGCAGAGGCCGAAACTCGGCATCCAGAAGCTTGTACAGGGCAAGTACCCTCATAACTTCCCCATCGAAAACCTCTATAGCCGCTCGTTAGCAGAGGTACCTGCGCACAAGATGCGAAAGGAAGCTTACTATTCACAAGTCGTAATCGAAGGCCGCGCTTCGTTCCCCGCACTAAGATCGCCCAGCCAAGGATTTCGTGCAAAAGCTCCAATGGCAGATCTAGCAGATGCATGGTAAATAGAGTGGTCGACTTTGTAAACAAGATAGCTGTCTGGGGAGAGAAGAAGATTTAACAAGCACGTAAAGCGTTCGGCGGCTCTTCTTGTTCGAACACATTCGGGCCCGAAAGGTCGCGCTAAGAGGACCCCGGAAACCACTTGATTGGCTACTAGTAGCGGCGTAAGCTGCTGCCTGCGATCGCCTTTTCAACCTGAACAACAACCATGGCGTAGGTGGTTATACAATTACACGCACCCCACTGCCTGCTTGCATCCTGATCATATCCACACATTGGGAAAATGTCTCTGGAACCCAGCCGCTCATGTCGATGAGAGGCAACGTCGATCCTTCCGGACTCACGGACCACTCGCGGCTGTCGTTCGACGCTCCAGTATCACGGCATAGTTCAAGCTGTCTCCGTGACGACCAACTCGCAATTTTAACTGTGCCTCTCATTTAGGAGTACGTTCATCTCAACTATCCGAGACTTACCCAGCACTCCTGACTCAGACGCGAGGATGGCCCAAGTCCTGTCTAAACATGTTCTCGCAGCGTCAAAGATCAGACGGCCTCTTATCTGTATTGCCTGTTCATGAATCTATTTCAGCGAACTGTTAGGGCTCGATGCGGCCAGGACCCGTGTTCTACCTTCCTATACCGCTGTTTGTGTCTCGTTACTCCCGTGAGGACTGAACAAAGCTCGGGCCAAGATGTGGCACAGTTCTGATCACATCCAAACACGCAATGAGCAGGACCTTCCACGACGTTCATTGCTGGGCCACACGGCACGCCCGTCTCAACGAATCAAATCTGGGGAATCGAATCACCATGCAGGAGATATTAACCTTACCCGATACGGCATGCGCATGACGGCAGGCGACTTATTGCGAGTTGCGACCAACGCGCCGTGATGGAGTACTCAGCTCTTCTTCATCGCGCACATCGTCTCTTATTTCACACTTCTTATCATTCATTTCGAACCTCTGTTGCGTGGTCGCTCACTGCACACTATGGCGGGCATCGAAGACGTCTACAACGATATCTACACCGTCTCTCCAGGTGGTAGGTGGCCATTAACGCCTGGTGAAATTTCTTGGGAGCCACTTACGACCCCTTTCACATACTCTGCGACTTGCACCGAGAACTGGAGGCTTGACGGATACGATCCCAATCCGGACTTTCTCTCGCTTTCCATTCCCAGCTCCTGTCGATCGTCGGGCGGTCAATCTATCCATAGTCCAGGCACATGCCTTGATGGATACCGAATAGCCAATTTGATAGAATTCAGAACAACGCCAGATGTTTCAGGCGGTCCACGAGTGTGGGCAGCAGACTGCTGCAGAAGGTACCTTTCTCTCCTTTAGTCAATCTGAAAGTGTGTTGACAACCGACAGTGGTTTCGCCTGGTCTCGTGGAACATGTAAATCTGCATTCAGCACGCCTGTCACTGCTTACCTCCCAAAGCAAATTCCTGGTACTACCACTACGTCCAATAGCGCGACATTTACATTCACCGCCTTCGACCGAGATTCCAGAGACAATGCTACCGTAGTCACTAGCGGCGTCATGTACATGGACGCGATGCTAGTGTACTGGCAAGAGTCCGATTTTTCGAACTTCGATCGAGATTATGCGTCATCGCTAGCAGAGGTATTGCTCCCGAGCAACACATTTACGCCCACACCCACCTCGACCGCACGATTCATAGCTGAGACAGCATCACCACCAAATCGAAGCCAATACGCATCAGCAACGGCGCCGGCACGATCAGACTCTGCTGAAGCTACCGACTCTTCCAGGCTGGCTCTGAGTCGTGGCGCCAAGGCAGGAATTGGCGTTGGAGTAGTCGTGGGAGTAATACTACTGTGTGCTGGTGCTTTCATGCTCTACAGGACACGAGCTCGGAAGGCGAAGCTCGACCGCAAGTCGACTTTGCAGAACGAACAACCTGAGTTCGTCCAGACAAGCGCCGCATAGCTGGCAGTGTTGGGAAGAGGCGCTTCCGCCGCTAGTCGTTGGAGATGGAAGTGCCAAGGCTAAGCTGCGCTTGATGGAATAGCACAATAAAGAGAAGGAAGTAATTTAATTTCGTACGGGCATTTGTGGGCAGAAGAGAAGAACGTCGATGGTTGCACCTCCCATTGATCGACGGCGAATTGATACGATGCAGCGGACATTCGCAACGGCCGTTCGATTACCAACACCAACCTTAATATACCAGTTTCGACCAAGATTAAGCATTTGGTTGCTTACCGTCATTCTGCCAGCACCCTATCCAAGGGAAGAACTGGACACACCTCTTCGCGAAGTACAGTTATGAAAAAAAAAGGCTAAGAAGGCTACATTGCCTCAACATTATACAGAATTGATATCAGTAAGGTATTGTAGACTTCTAAGAATCTTTCCAGGTTGTCCCTTGAATGGGCAGCCAGGGTCGAATGAAGCTCAACGTGAGGCGGCAGGACGAAGATGCGGCACAGCCCCGGGCAACGCCCAACAGCCAATGATTCGGTCCCTCCCACGGGCCACACCAACGTCTGCCTCATGCGCATATACGGCGTAGTTGTCTCTGCGAATTAGGCATCGAGGATCGAATCACCATGCAGGAGACTAGAAAGCATTTTGTTGCGGATTGGCAGCGGCAGCCCGGACGCCACAAACGCGCTGCAATTGAAGTACCCGGCCCTCGCAGATAGTAAAGCTCATCTGTGATTCCGTTTCGCATCTACGTCAACTACTCTCGACTTCCTTTGGCAACACAAGGTCTGACAATCGTCATCATGGCAGGCCTCGCAGATGCTGGCCTCACAATCCACACTGTACGATCAGGCGGATTCTTTCCAACCAATGATGAGCTCAACCGTTACTCGCCAATTCCGACTTCCTTCACATTTGCGTCGACATGTACCGACCAATGGATTATCCAGGATCCGTTGACCCCAACAGTCCTCACAAACCCCGTTCCCACATCATGCCTACCTCACAGCACCCGGGACTACAATAGCCCAGGCACATGTATCACCAATTACCATATGGTTGCACTGGCCGAATACAGGACTACAGGTTGGACGCCAGGGGGTTCACGTGCATGGGGTGCTGTTTGTTGTAGGGAGTACGTCTATGGATCCAGCCATCACAGAGCTAATCCTGCTACCCGAAAGCCCAAGCATTTAAGCTGACGAGGACAATAGCGGCATGTTGGCATCAGACGCGACAGCGAGCGCTTGCAGTTCCAGCTTCAGCACACCCGTCACCGCGCTATATCCTTCCAACGCCTACCCCGCCCTCATCAGCGATCCAGCTGGAGAAGAGCCAAGAGAGATAAGCGAGGGAGTTCAGTTGATGGCCCCCATGATCGTCTACTGGCAAGAAACGGATCTTTTGCACTTCGATCCTGGGTATGCGGCGACACTAGCCGCAAGACTAGACATCGACTTCACGCCGACAGCCACGTCCGAAACGGCGCCTCTGACATCAGCCACCTTTTCGGTGGACGATGGCGGCGAAAGGTCATCCAAATCGGATCTCAGCATCGCCGCAAAGGCAGGCATAGGCGTGGGCACCGCTGTCGCCGCTATCCTGATGGTTGTCGCCGGACTTATACTGTACAGGAGATACGTTCGCAAGAAGGGGAGGCTTGACCGTAAAGCTGCTTTACACAACGAACAACCCGAACTCGTGCAGACACGCGCTACATAGTTCCACCTTGCCGACGGCGACCTCTATATTCCCACATCGAGATAATGCAGTTGGGACTCGACGAGTTTAACTGCTAAAGGATGCGATCTCGTTGGCCTGTGCCCATCCGACACGCTACAATTCATGGTTCTTTTTACAGCATTGCCAGGGGTGGTGATGGACGTTCGCTCTGCTTTCAAAGTCTATTAAGAGCAGGAACATCGCGATAGCCACCTGTCCCTTCTCATTGCACCCACTGCTTCTGTTTAGTCACAAAGGCTAGTCCGAGTTCGACGTCCCTTCAGCTTGTTGGTCGGTATCCATCGACATTCTACTGTTCTATCCTGTAGCGCTGGAAGCTATTGTATATATAGTCCGGGTTACATTTCTTTCCGCCCTTCGGTACAGTTCTTTGTCTCCCATCTGTCCGCTGCCAAATGCGGCGGAACTAGGCAGGAGGCTGCGGGAACGTCATGCGGCACAGTTCTGGTCACAACACAACGACCAATGGCAGGCACTTACCGCCACTTATGTTCCTTGCGCGTTCAAGACACAGCTATTCCCGCAGATTAAGTTGTATGCAAGGGCCAAAAGCGCGGTTTGTGACGCGTTGGTACACCGGTATCGGTTAGAGAGATCGCCATCACCGACGCGTTGTGATTTCAATGGAGGTTGTCTACAAAGGCTGCTAAACTAGAGTGATATAACAGACTCGATCTCATATTAACTTCATCATCACCCCAACCGTAAGCTGTGCATCATGGCGGGACTTTTGACTGCTCGCCTTACTATCAAAACGGTATCACCAGGACAATTCTTTCCGACGACATCTTCGAACGCTATAGACACTTGGCCGCCACTCACGACTCCCTTTACGACTCCATCTCATTGCACCAATGAATGGACAATCCTTACCTCAGGTAACACGACTGTCGGGAATATGCCACCCAGCAACTGTTTACCTGGCGGAAGCTATACGCACAGTCCGGGTACAGTGCTCAGTGACTACCACATCGTTGACGTAGCTGAATATAGAACACCGGGGTGGACAGCAGGCGGACTTCGCGCATGGGGTGCCGCCTGTTGTAAAAAGTACGTCGTACTATGAACCTAGGGCACGGCTATATACAAAAGAGTCATGACTTGAGCAAAGCGCATTGCTAACACTGATGGCAGTGGTTGGACGAACACAGAAACCATCGAGGGCTCCTTTTACTGCTTTTCATCGTTCATCACACCCATCACCGCATTGGACCCGTGGGCTGGAACTGGCCTTGAGCATAGAACCACCACTACCATACTCAGCCGGGGAGAAATAGTAGATCAGAACATGCTTATCTACTGGATGGAATCCGACTTATCCAAATTCGATCCCGAGTACGCGGCGACGTTGGAAGAGAGGTTTGCCATCGGCATGAGCGCAGAACCCGCAACTGTTACTGCAGAAAGCACGTCATCTGATTCATCTTTTACGTCGACTGCAACAATGGCCGTTACGAAAGACACGGCAGCACCGTCAGCTCGAACCCAATTCACCTCGGTAACGTTAACATCGTCGTCATCATCGGTGGCACCACACTCCAAAGAAAAGGCCGATAACTCCGATTTTGGGCTCAACGCTCGCGCTAAGGCTGGCATAGGCTTAGGAACTGCCATCGTGGTAATACTGATGGGTATTGCTGGATTTGTAATGTACAGGAAAAAAGTCTTGAAGCAACGCGCCCTTGATCAAAAGTTCGCTAAACAAAATGAGCAGCCAGAGTGGGTGCAAAAGCAGAGGGCTTAGCCGACAGAATGGATGAGGTACGCTCCCTCTACTGGGAAGCCTTCGGATTTACGATTTGCTATAGGCCGATTGTGTTAGAGATGCTTAGAAGAAAGAGGATGAAAGATTGGTGCTGAGTCCATGTGCACCCCGTACAGGAAAAGGCTCAATAGGCCTGCAGACTACATCAAGATGGAATGATGCAGATTGTGTGACCTAACGTTGATATAGGCTTCCCAGGGTCTTCAGGTTTATCCTGGGTTGACATGCATGGGTGGAGGAAGCTTGTACAATGATGGTGGACATTCTCTCTGCAACGCTTACGCAACACGTATCTACTCTCGATGTATTGCTTGCTAAAATCGTAGTGCACAGCAAGGATTGCGCTTTTCAGGCACGCAAGCGATACCGTATCCCGTAACATTGGCCAATGCCGCATGGAGTAGATCCCTGTGTGCTTTCCCGCCCTTTGCCAATCGCCGTCGACCTATTAGAGCCCAGCAATATCGAACGTACAGTTCCTGGACAAAGACGTGGCACGTCCCTCAACGCCCTCAATCCTGCACACATGTGGCACAGCTCCCTTCACAAATCAGATGCGGCTCATCGAGCCACCACGCATAGGGTAGCGGCGCGCTCTTTTACGCATTTGGAACGTCGCCACCGACCCGTTATGAGCAATGTATCCAGCCCTGGCAAATACTTGACGTGGGCTTATTACAATGTTTCTACGTCCATCCGGGAACTGTTGTCCACAGAGTTGCTATCATGTCATCAAACATCGATGATGCTTCTCTTGCCATCTATACAGTATCAGGAGACCAATATCCGCTAGTAAACACATTCAGTACTGTCCCGCCGCTCACCACTCCCTTCACTTTCAAACCGACATGTACCGAAGGCACGAAGTTTCAGGACCCGGGTCAACCCAGCCGTGTCCACAACTTCATTCCCCTCTACTGTCAACCCGATACCACCATGACGCATAGCCCGGGCTCATGTGTTAGGGGCTATCAGATAAAGCAGATAGTCGAGTTCCGAACGCCGGATTGGACGTTGGGCGGATTAAGGGCATGGGGAGCTGCTTGTTGTAGAGAGTACGTGTGATCTTTTGGCTGTCGAGGCGATTACCTCGGATATACACCTGGCCTGGCCTTGACTGGGATTGCTCTTGCTAACACCCTCGATAGTGATTACATGGCAACGGCATCTGACGCAACAGAGTGTGTATCAGCCATAGATACGCCCATCACCGCGTATACCGTGGCAGACGCGACCTTGCCAACGAATGCCGCTGGGCAAGAAATACCCGAGAAACCCTCCATCATCTCCAGCGGCACGGTCATCATGCAACCGATGTTAGTCTACTGGCAAGAGTCAGATCTTGTTCACTTCGATTCCGACTACGCGTCTACACTGGCCTCGAAATTCGATATCGGTTTTACACCAACAGCAACAGTGGGTCCGGCAACAGAAAGACCAAGACAAACGACAGTATCACCGCAATCACACTCCACAAAAGGAACAGCGTCATTGCTAGATCAAACCCAAGCGCTCTCGGTAGCATCGTCACCAGATGCGTCAGCCTCCGAAGCACCGACTAGCCCCTCGAAACCAGGCCTCGGTACAGGCGCCAAAGCAGGCATAGGATCAGCCGCAGTCGTTGCAGCGATACTACTATTGGTCGCCATTGGATTTGTACTATATAAGAGGTGGCTCCATAATAAGGCAGGACTAGACGGGAAAGCTGCTGAATTGAATGAACAGCCGGAGTTTTTGGATGCGGATCTGGTGCGTTGGAGAAGAGACAAAGGAATGGGGTCGTGAGTGCGGTTACTATGAATGCGTACGGATTATGTCTCAGAAGAGAGGGGATGCGATATTGCCAGCGAGACCATGCGGAAGGAGGTCGGCGGAGCTTCGCGAGGCGGGTTGAGATGAGGATGTGATGACATACAGGCGCACATAAATGATCCCACTTCTAGTCGCATCTTGCGCGTTTCGGAATATGGCCATGTTGATAGTTTATTACAGTGAGTTGCGACTCGATACTTGTCTTCCTTCATGTCTGCTCGGAACGTAGTTGCGTCATGTGATCGGGAGCCATGCCAACGTCCGCCTTGATATCAAAGCAACAGTAGCTCACCAACCACGTCACCAGGCCCATCGAACCATGCTTGCACCCACGTGAGACCATGAAAGGCGTCGAATAGCGTGGCATGCATCACCCGCAGACGTTTAGCGCGCTGATCTCCCGTCGCGGCATGCGCATCTCCTGATTGGCTACTTTAATCCTACGCATTCGGCATTCTCATTTGCATAGACGTGAACCACGACAGGCGTCATGCTCTCCTCGCTGACCATTGTCTTGTTGAAGGTGCTGACTCTGCACACTATTTGGTGATATCGTCTACGTCATCACACGCCTAAACTAAACCGCATTGAGCGCACTACGAGACACCTTCTGAAAGCGCGAACGACATGGGCTGGAAGCCGTGGAAGCCGTGATACGTAGCTTCAAAACACGGCAATTTGAAGACAACCGCTTCATTTCCATAGCAGAGAAGCTTCCCCTACCCTTACGGCACAGCTGCCTTTCTTGTGATTTTCAGCTGCCCACCATGAACTACATCTCAAGTACAGCTCCCCTACTACCACAATCCCACCACCCCAAGCTAACAACCCAGACCTCGTAAACTCGGACGACATCATCAACCCCCTCATCGACAATGGATATCTCCCCCACCCGGTCATTCGCGTCGGCATCCGGCGCCAACTCGCCGACCGCCTCACGTCTATCGCCAACACATCCCTCCAGGCGAGCTATGAGTCCAAGATGAAATACGTGGAGCTACTCCGCGAACGACCCATTGCCATCGAGACCAAGACCGCGAATGAGCAGCATTATGAAGTCGGAACGAGTGTGCTGAAGGGTATGCTGGGCCCGCGGATGAAGTACTCTGCGTGTTTGTATGAGAAAGGTGGGGAGACGTTGGGGGAGGCGGAGGTGAGGATGATGGAGACGTATGTGCAGAGGGCGGGGTTGAAGGATGGGATGACGGTTTTGGATCTGGGGTGAGTTCTCGTCCTTTTCGTTCTTTTCATCCTCTCCTTCATAATTTCGATCATTTCCGCACTAGATCTCGAAGACGGCATATTACGAACACGAGATATCACGTGCCCCACTAACATCCCCATCCACAGTTGCGGCTGGGGCTCCCTCTCCCTCTACCTCGCCGAAATCTTCCCCAACAGCCGCATAACCGGCTTCTCCAACTCGCGCACACAGAAACAGCACATCGACTCCGTCGCCGTCGCTAAAGGCTTCAAGAACCTCACTGTCGTGACCGGCGACGTGGTAGACCATGAATTCGACCCCGAAGTCTACGACCGCGTCCTCTCCATCGAGCTCTTCGAGCACATGAAGAACTATTCTTTGTTGATGGCCAAAGTAAGCCGGGCCTTGAAACCAGGCGGCAAGCTCTTCGTGCACATCTTCGCGCACAAAGACACACCTTACGATTTCGAAGGCGGGTGGATGACGGAGCATTTCTTCACGGGAGGAACGATGCCTTCCGCCGACCTTCTCCTCTTCTTCCAGGACGACCTCAAGATTAAGAGGCAGTGGTGGGTTAGCGGTATGCATTACAGCAAGACGTGTGAGGATTGGTTGACAACCATGTTGAGCAACAAAGAGAGTATTTGGAAGGGGCTTGTGGAGACGTATGGCGAGGAGGGGGCGTTGACGTGGTGGAATAGGTGGCAGGTTTTCTATCTTGCTTGTTCGGAGTTGTTTAGGTGGGATGGGGGTGATACGTGGGGGGTTAGTCATTATTTGTTTGAGAAGAAGGGGTAGGGTGGTGGTGGTGGTAGAGGGGGGTGGGGATTGGGAGGGATGGTAGGAGGGTAATGCTTAATTCCACTCTGACAACAGCTTAGTCAATCCCTTGTTGTAATCTGCTAATCATCTCTGGAGGTTCTAGTGGCGCCTTCTACACAGAGACATGTTCGTCCAGAGAGCTGGCATTTCGATGGCTTTCCTACGGCAATGTAGTGCAAACTTACATATTGCAAGGAGAAAGATAAGTGGAAGATAGTCGCTCTGGAAAGAAGGGAAATGGTGTTGTAAACTTGGGAACGAAGCTAGGTGACGGTGAGGTTCAAGAGGGAGAAGCCCAAGTCTTTGTCCCTAGGGATGTCAGAATGGATGTACATTGGAGTCTGAGTCTGACTAACTTAACAATGTGGCGCCCTTGAGTGCCGTATCTTTATTCACCAGTAGGCACGCTTTCATCTTGCCTTCCCAGTCTCACACTTCTGAGGAGAACTGATACATCTCTACAGCGCGGCTCTAACATTGCCCTCCCTCTCAATCTGCTCCTGATCCAAAATGATTACACCCTTCCCCTTCATTGTCCCGCCATGCGCCAACTCCACCAACTTCGCAATCCCAGCCAGCCCTTGGAACGCACACGTCTCCACCGTAATCTCATGCTCAGCAACCAACTCCAACATATGTCTTGCCTCCTCCAGGTTCGCAACCGCCGACCCCCTAACCCTAATATCCCTCAAGATAAGTTCATGGAACGGAATAACCACACCATCCGGCTGCGCAAGCTGAACCATCGTCCCATGCATCTTCGTAACCGCACAAGCCAATGCAGCCGCCTCCCTCGCATCGCTAACGTTCAGGGTAGCTTCGACCCCCTCGTTCCCTGTGCACGCACGCACGGTCTTTACAACCTCTTCCAGCCCCGTCCTCGCATCAATAGTAACATCCGCACCGCACAACCGTGTAAGTTCCAACCCCTCATCCCTCGCATCAATCCCAACAACATTCAATCCCATGGCTTTTGCAAACTTCACTCCGAGATGGCCCAAACCGCCTCCACTACCTACAATGGCAATCCACCCCCCTTTCCGTACAGCCGACAAAACAATCCCGCGATAAACAGTCACGCCCGCACAAGCCAGCGGCGCCGCAGTGAGAAACGAAACTTTACTCGGTACCTTTGCCGTTTGTCGCGCATCGATCTTCGCGTACTGAGCGAAGAATCCATGGGTCGTTATACCGAGAAAACCACCAGTGTTCTGGCAGTACTGCGGACATGCCGATGCGTGTGGTCCTCCTGTGCATTCGGCGCATATCCCGCAGGCGTCATACAAGATCCCGGCCATCACGCGGTCGCCGACTGCGAACTGCGTTACAGACGTGCCGGTTGCTACGACGGTGCCTGCGCCTTCGTGGGAGCCGGTGCAGGGAAGTGGTGTGCCCATTGCGCCTGAAGAGACCATGAAGTCTGTGTGGCAGAGGGAGGCGACGGCGACTTTGACGAGGAGGTCGTGCGGTGCGAGGTTTGATGGAACGGAGATTTCACGCACCTTGTAGGGTTCGTTGAAGGAGATGACTTGTGCGGCCCACATTTTGGATGGGAGGGAAGGTTTCGTCATGGTGGTTGTAGTATGGCTTTTCCTAGAAGCTGGCGCTTCTAGCTTGGTCTAGAGGGTGGCTTGCTTGGTGGCGATTAGCTTTATGGGTATTGAGTTGTACGGTGATACAATAATAGATGTATCAATGATTAATTTGTAGATGTGTACTTGGAAGGTTGAAATATAATGTTGTTGGAGACCTCGGGAGGGGTAAGTGGTGATGGCGTATATCTTTATCCGGCGCATTCTATCTAGTAAGTGCTATCTAGTACATATATAGAACGACAGAAAGTACGAGATCACGACACGGACGTCATGTAATGTATTAGCAACGTAAAACCAACTTCGACTTCAAATTGTACACAAAACGCGATTATACTACAAGTCTATGAATTACCGAATCAACCCAAAACCCTACCAGCAGTAGAAGCTGTGCTCCTGTCCTTGGTCTCGACCTTCCTCAATCCCTTACCCGCAGTGATCTCTCCGAGTAAAGCTCCACGGTTTGGCGCTCCACCAGGAGCCTTCATGCTAGGCATTGGAGGTGGCGGTGGTGCTCCACCTGCCGGAGGTGGCGGCGGGCCAGGTGGAGGCGGAGGTGCACCGTTGGAGGGCATCGGGGGAGGTGGGGGAATGCCTGCTGGAGGCGATGTCACAGCTGGGCTCTCTGCACGTGGGCTCTTGTTGTCCATGGAGGAGAGAGGGCGCGGTGGCGCCATGGTACCGAACAACATGGAGGCCAGCTGCTTGGCTCCACCTTGAGTAGGCGCTTCGTCGTCGTCGGACGAATCGTCATCTGAGTCAACGACGGACCAGTCATCGTCGTCTTGCCTTCCCAACCTGCGCGCTGAAGGTGCGGCGGGCTCATTGAACGTAGGCATGGCAGCCTTGTTGGCATTTTCTTGTGTCAGACGGTGGAAAGGGTTCGTGGAAACCTCGCTCGTGTTGCTGGGTGGGGGCGGAGGTGTGGAGACGGTGCTGTTCTCCTGGTTGGACATGGCCATCTTCTTCAAGAACGGGTTCTTGGTTTCGGTGTCGCCCATGCCAGGGTGAGGACTAGTCACCGAAGACGTAGGCGGGCTGGCGATAGATGAGGGTGGTGTGTTGTGCGAGATCTGGGGCATTGGTGGCGCTTGAGGAGGCGCAGTGTCACGCGGCAACTCCTGGCTGGCGGTAGGGGTGGTGTCTTGAGGCGTGATGTTCTGCGGGCCGTCATCATCCGACGACTCGTCATCGTCGAGCGCCTCAAGCTGCATCTGTAGTTGACGTTCGCGTTCACGCGCAGCTTCAATCTCTGCACGCTGAGCAGCCAGTCGGGACTCCTTCTCCTTGGCGTCCTTGGAAGCAGCCGCTCTGCGCTTTTTCTCTTCGGCCTTCTTGAGTTTGCCCTGCTGGACTTGCTCTTCCAGGGCGCGAAGTCTGGCTGAAGCAGACTCTCGCTCCTTGGCCAATTCGTCCTCTTGTCTGCGTTCCTCATCCCTGACGTTTGTTAGCGTAATTTCAAGAGATAGATCGAGGTATACGTACTCCATGCGCTTCGTCTCGGCTTCTTGGGCCTCCTGCTGTTCGCGGATAGCCTTCTCAGCCATGTCGTTATCTGCCTTCTTCGACTCTGCTTCCGCTTGCTGAACGTCGTGCTGCGCAACCTCGTTCTTGTTCTTGCGCGAGGCCGGCGGTGGGGGTGCTGGCTTCTTGCCACTGCTCTTGGATGGAGCGGGTGGTGCAGCGGATTCGTCGTTGAGACGTCTTTGACGCTCTTCCTCGCGACGCGCATCCTCTTCTTCAGCCTGGCGTAGCTTCTCTTCACGCTCCTTCTTCTCCCGATCGGCACGTTGTTGGGGTGTCTCACCAGCCTTTACTGGAGCTTTAATGCCCAGAGCAGCGAGACGCTCAGCCATTCGCTGCTCAGCCTGCTGTTTGATGAAGGCCGCACGTTCCTCTGGAGTCTTGTATGCAGAGTACGAGCCGCCGGCAGGCGTAGTTGTTGATGCGCGAGGAGGGGGCTCGACACGACCAGCCGGACTCTCATAGCGTGATGACGATGGTCGGTTGTCCTCTACACGAGCAGCTGATCTAGACCTGTAGTTGTCGCGAGATGAACTGTACGGAATTAGCATGATGCCTCTTGATACTAATCGAATAGTACTTACTCGTCTTTGCGGATACGCGAAGCGCGACTGCTGCGCTGTAGATCAAAGATGAAGTCCTTAACGTCATCTTCAACGCCCAGAGCCTCCTCCCATCTACGACGTTCGTGTTCGCTTGTGTTGTCGTGTCCTCCTTCTTTCAGGCTCGACTCCAGACCCCTTGTGTATTCATTCACGCTGTCTTCGACGTCGCGGATCATGCGCTCATTGTTTTCTCTTTCTGCTCGGATGCGCGAAGTCTCCTTCTCCAAGCGCTCAGTTGCTGCGCCCGTGTCGTCACTGGCAGGGGCAGGCCTTCCTGTCAAGGCAGCAGAGCGTGCTTGCATCATAGCCTTGGCGCGGGCTTTCAAGCGATCCGATTCAGTTACTGCACCGCCAGGTCCAGTGCCCACGATGGTGGATGCAGATCCGGGATGCGCTTTGGCGTCTCTGAGTCTAAAGAGTTCGAGCTGGGCGTCTGCGATTTCACGCCCAGTCCGGCGCACGTTGGACGCGAGTTCAGGCAGGCGATCAGTCAAGGTCTGGAGTTGGCGCTTCAGGGCACGACGCTCCGCATCCGAGTCAGTTGATCTCAACGAAGCCTTAGGGTGAGCATCAATGTCTTCTTGCACCCTGCGAATGCGGCGATAGAGATCTTCAGCCTCTCGGCGATCTCGACGATCGAGCGCATCGTCTTCGTCAGCGGCGTTCTCGTCTTGTGTGTCCATGGCATCCAACAAGATCTGCTTCTCTTTGACAGACTTCCTGAGCTGGTCAAGGGACATTTCATCAGACCGCTCAGAGGATGGTGAAGCCGGCTGCGCTGGTGAAGGTGAGCGACCACCACCTCCAAGGCGATGTCTAGCGCTCGACTTGTAGCCTACGTTATCGTCATTGTTACGGAATACCGTAGCATCCTTTCGGCCACCAGCTTGTGGGCTACCAGCACGGAACGAGTGGGACTTCAGGTAGCTGACGCCAGTGCGCTGGGGCTGGAGGAAGGCACCAGAGTTCTTCCTGTCCTCGGCATCTCCACGCAGCAAGTTCTTCATTGCACCAATAGAGTCGTTGATGTTGCGCGTGGAAGGGGGGACCAACTCCGGGGGGAGACGGGCTGGAATGGGATAGCCGTTGAGCTTACGGTAGATCAAATGCATAGCAACGGCGAATTGGTCCAAATCAAGACGACCCCTATCAGCAGAATCGGCAAGTGTCCATATGCGCTCCAAATCTGGCTTGGGCAATCCACTCTGTCCAAAGATTTCAAGAGCTTGAGCTCCGCTAATGTAACCCTTGGTCATGCCGTCCCAGGCCTTGAAGGTGTCATCGTACAGCTTCTTCTCTCCCTTTGTAATAGCCCACGGAATGGTCGCGTTGCCGGTCAAACCAGCAGTCGTATGGTTGCCGCCCTCTCGGCCCGTCTGGGGCATCATTCGTTGCGCCAAAGCCTCGATGTTTGGTAGCCCGGTGGCGGGGGTGTTTGCTAGGCCCCACTGACCAGGCATGCCCGTCGGCTGAGCATTGAGAGGAGCCATGCCCGTCTGGTTGGGTGCGAGATTTGAGCCGAATCCAGTGGGCATAGGAGGCATCGGCGGACGTGGTCCGTTGTAACCGCCTGGAGCCTGCCCGAAGCCAGTGGGCTGTGGCTGCATACCCGTAGGCTGCTGACCGAAACCGGTAGGCTGTGGTTGCATGCCTGTTGGTTGCTGTCCGAATCCAGTCGGCTGTGGGGCTAAAGAGCCCAGCAACTGGCTGTTTGAAGGTTGTGGCTGCGGCTGCTGAATTGTAGGAGGCTCGTTGAACTTGGGGGCGTTGGTGGCCGGCGTTTGGCGGTTCGACGATTCGTCCACGACTCCGAATGAAATAATGTCCACCATGCTAGAGACCTCATTCTTGACTCGCTCGGGAAGGGAGTTGGGCAGATCCTTTCCGGTCAGCTTTAGATTGCACAAGTACATGGCGAGGGCGAATTCGGGGAATAGGAGCTGGCCAGACTTGGTCGTGTCCGCAAGGGTCCTGCATCTGTTAGAATCGGGCCACGTATGCGATTTGTGCAACATACCAGATGTGCGAAAGCGCGTCCCCAGATAGCTTGGAGCGCATCAGGAGATCCCGCGCCTGGTCGCCAGACAGGGCCTGGGAGTCTCCCACGGCCGACTTGAACAGCTGCTCGAACTTGGCCTGGTCTTGCGCCGTGATGAAGGAAAGCCTTATGCTCGGGATCTTGCTGCTCTTGGCCGGGACGGGCGGTGGCACGGAAGACGCAGCGCTGCCGCGGAATGAATCAGCCATCTGCGCCGATGTCATGCCTGTGGGCTGCGGCCGCTGTGGTTGAGCAGGCGGTTGCTGCTGCTGCTGTTGCGGCGGCGCGCCAGTCTGGAAGGGCATTTGCTGGGGGGCCTGCTGCTGCTGGAATTGCTGGCCCTGTTGCCCTGGGAAGCCCGTGTACTGCGGTTGCTGCGGTTGCGGCTGCTGTCCGAAGCCCTGCGGCTGGCCCGGGAAGCCAGTAAACTGTTGTTGCATTGGCTGCATTGGACCTCCTCCAAATCCCGTTGGCTGAGGTGCCAGTCCGCCCTGAAAGCCGCCGGGCTGCTGGAAGGGCTGCTGTTGCGGCTGCTGCCCATACTGAGGCTGCCCCGGTCGGGCACTGTTCCCACCCCCTAAGTACGAGTTGGACCCAGAGAACATGGTGGGCGAGGTGGCGCGGGTCGATTAGAAAAGGAGAGATGCGCGCATGCGGTGGGAGAATTAGAAAGGTCTAAGGAGCGCGCGCAGGCGGGAATGGTGAAAGGTGGAATGGGGTTGGTTGCGAGTCTGTGCAGCTCGCAGCCCTGGAGATCCATGGGTAGGTTCGCGCTAAGGTCCGTCAGTCGTCATCTTCGAGGACGCGCTTGCCTCCTCGGCAACGGGCGCCCGCCATTCACGACTTCCTGCACCATCTCCACAATGTCGAATGCTCAAAACGGAACAGGCGCTGGTCCGCAGTCACAGGCCGAACTCGCCCAAGTAAGTTCGCGCAAGTCCGTCTGTTCTGAGTGTTAACAGCTCTGGTAGGCGTTCAAGGACCTGCAGCGAGGCGAACAGACCGCCGCCGCCTTGGAGAACCATCTCGATTCGATCGAAAAGCAGATCGAGGCGCTTTTGGCCCAGGCTGAGAAGGCGGAGCAGGAACTGAAAAATACCCCGGAAGAGGACGAGAAGCCTTCGAGCGAAGAAAAGGGCTCTTCATAATGTCTACCCAGAATGCGCCTGCTATAAGATGTATGCGACATATGCTCGGATATACTTTCTAGAGAGATGAGAAAGACGCCACATAACATACGGGCATCACGACCGACGGACACGAGTTTGACGAGCATTTCGGTCGTGGTTGGCGAGGCAGGACATAAGCATACATAATGTGCTCTAAGCAGAAGAGACAGTTCCAATGATGGATTGATGGAGGACGTTCTGCGCTTCCAGATATCCTAAACACTTGTCTATAAGCCACCGACAGTCGAAGGCTTCACTTCGGACCCCTGCGTCTTGAAGACCTCGTCCAAATGGAATACACCATTACTGTCCTTCTCAACCACGCCTACCTCGGTGATGATGCCATCAATAAGCTCCGCAGGTGTGACATCGAAGGCTGGGTTCCACACACCGATACCATTCGCCGCAATACTGATGGTCTCGACAACACCCAGATCCAATGTAACACCGTCGTGTCTAGGTCCTTTGACAAGGGTCACCTCCTGTCCGGGGCGTTCTTCGATGACAATGTCGGCTCCCGATTTGGTCTTCAGGTCGATAGTAGTTCTTGGTGCGGCAACGAGGAACTTGACACCGTGATGCTTTGCAAGAATGGCCAATGAATAAGTTCCAATTTTGTTGGCGGTGTCACCGTTCGCAGCCACCCGGTCGGCTCCAACCACGATACCCGCGATGTTCTCGCTCTCACCGCGTATTCGAAGTAGCGCTGCCGCCATGGAGTCAGTGATGAGAGTTGCCGGTATCTTGTCGTGAACCAATTCGAACGCAGTCAGCCTAGAGCCCTGGTTGTATGGTCGTGTCTCAGAACAGAAAGCGTGCTTCAAAGACCCATTGCCGTACAGTGAGCGGATTACACCAAGCGCTGTGCCATATCCAGCAGTTGCGAGAGACCTGTAGGATTAGCCGCTGGATGTTGTTGATGCAGAATGGTACAAACCCTGTGTTGCAGTGTGTCATCATGCTCACAGGTCCCTTCTTTCCTGCCTCCGTGTTCTTGACTATCCACTCTGCGCCATGCTTGCCGATGCTCTCGTTGTCGCTCACATCATCAACCAGCATCTTCTCCGCAGCAGACACGTACGCGTCTCTCACGGCTTCTCCACTCGCTCCCTCACTTGCAGCAGCTTCCTTGGTAATCTTTCGAAGTTTGCCTGCTGCATCTGCAAGGTTGACGGCAGTTGGTCGGCTGGTTACAAGGTAGTCCAGCTTTTCTGTAATGAAGATCTCGACCTCCTCAGCTACCGATGAGAGCTTCATGTTGGTGAGTTCGACTGCGAGGGCGAGGGCAGCGACTATGGCGATGGCTGGTGCACCTCGCGTCCGCATCTCTTTGATGGCGTGCCATGCATCAGTGCTGGAGTAGATGTGGTCATATTCTTCAGCATGCGGTAGTTTCAACTGGTCCAGAATCTCGAGCTGGCCGCGTGAGTATTTAATCGCCTGGAGTACCATTTTGAAGTTTTCGTAGAATGGTGTGTCACTTGAATGCGTGGCAGAAAATTTCTGGATGGTGAGCGTTGGGTGTCAACAGCCCCATCGCGGACCCTGACGCTAACACGTGGGAGCTGCTCAACCCAGGCATGCGCGCGGCCTCATCTGAGTTACACGATATACCCGGACAAAACATAGACGGCCCACCGCCTGGGACCGATGCATCGCTGCTACTCCACGATCCGTAACTCTCGACGCTTCGGCATGACGGCACGCGATGACGAAATTTAGCCACGTGTGGCTCGGTGCCAAGGCTAGCTTCAGCCACCAAGCAACGCACCTGCCGGTATAGGCCACGGCCTCGCTGTTCTAGCCGGACCAACATGAGCTGGCCGGTATTGATAATCCACATGCATCGAGTAACGGTCTGTATTAAAGGAGGCGCACATGAATTCTGCAACTAAAACTTCCATCTTCACTCGAAAGTACCGCATTGCAGCCCTACGAGAGCCGCAATAAAGGGTCCGTCAGCTGCAAGGAACCGGCAGTGAATAGACCGCGGTTGTCCCATGACGACGCCAACACTCGGACTTCACGCATATACCCTACGGTCCTGCGCGCCCAATTGCTCCTCCGCACCTCCGCTTCCGCTCACCCTCTAGACATCCCTAGTTGTTCGTCGCATAAGAACTGTGCTGTCCAACCAAGACGTTTTCGGTAACCACGCCCGTCTCTAGTTCTTCCCGATAGGCGGAGAAAAAGACCCACATCCTCACTATTTATCTTCCCCAACACCACACGCAGAGCAAGCCACCCAGCCAGAGAACATTACTGTGCACATGCGCAGACCAGCCAATCGCCGCATCTTACCTCGCCTTACCTCGCCGTGCCTTACTGGACCCTCGTAGTTTGGGCCCGGTGTCGATTGGAAGGTCAGACGAGAGAAATCGCCACGCCTCGAACAACCCCGCGCACCTTTGCGCCAGTTATATAACGATGCCCCTCATGCCGCGCTCCAACTCGAGCGTTGGGGTAAGCACCGCAGTCATGGCCTCCCAGGAAGAGCCCATACAGCCCTCGTACCGAGGCTACGGCACAATGGCTTCCCAGCGACCTGAGCAACGCCAAAGACGACACTCATGGCACACACGCCCCTGCATGCAGGAAGCAGAGAACTTCCAGGTCTTGGTAAGTTGTACAGGGCATATGCGCTCGACAGTTTGCTAACATAGCGACAGCTTCGTAACTTTCTTGTCGAACTCAACTGCCGCATGGACTTTCTGGAAGACTATGGCCACCTCAAATACGATGCCGGAGTCGAATACGCATACAACACACTGCTCGCCGTTCGCGAATCATGCTCGAAAATGTCCGACGGCGCAATCGAGGCCGGACGGCGGCAGGCTTCTGTCTTCGTTGAGACCTTGGAGGGACGATACAAAGACGCGATGGAGCGGAAGGAGACTTTCGGGGAGAAAGTCCTGGAAGGAATAGTGCTCATGGACAACTACCTGACCGAGTTTGAGACGCGCGCATATGCTATAAGAGACGGATCCATCGGCTCCTATGCGCAAGAGGTCTATGAGGAAGGTCGGAGAAAGATGGACGAGGGAATCGAGATCGCAAAGGGCGTGGTAGACGGCGGTCTCGACAAGGCACGACGCGCGCGTGAAACGATTGAACTCCGAGTCGAGCACGCTGTGCAACAAGCCCTAGAGCGAGCAAAGGCACACGGCCTGATACGCTACGACGACCTGCCCGAGCCATGGCGAGTCAACCCACACATCCTCAAAGGCTACCGCTTCCAAGAAGGAAAGTGGGCTTGCGTCCGATCCATCTTCGGCCTTCACAACGAGCTGATTAATATCTGGACACACCTCCTCGGATTCATCATGGTCCTCGCCATTGCCTTTTACTTCTATCCTTCGAGCACCAACTTCAGCATGTCGACAAAAGCCGATATCTTCATAGCAGCAGTCTTCTTCTTTGCGGCATGCAAGTGTCTGGCCTGCTCGACCATCTGGCACACAATGAACAGCATCTCGCACCAAACGCTGCTCGAGCGCTTCGCCTGCGTAGACTACACGGGCATTTCTCTCCTCGTCGCCGCATCCATCATGACGACCGAATACGCGGCTTTCTACTGCGAGCCTGTCTCGCGCTGGTCATACATGTGCATAACAGCACTGCTCGGCATCGGCGGCGTCATCCTACCCTGGCACCCAACCTTCAACCGAGCCGACATGGCCTGGTTCCGCGTTCTATTCTACTGTTCCCTCGCCCTGACTGGCTTCTTGCCTTTTGGCCAGCTCGCCTACACCCGTGGCCTGGAGTGGGCGCAGTACTTTTACGCGCCCATCACTAAGAGTCTACTTGTATACGTTACCGGTGCGTTACTGTACGCGAGCAAGACACCTGAGCGCTTCTTCCCCGGCCTCTTCGACTACGTGGGCTGCTCGCACAACATCTGGCATGTTGCTGTGCTGGGAGGTATCATCTTCCATTACATGGCTATGCAGACTATGTTTACGCAGGCTCTTACGAGGGCTCAGACTAGCTGCTCTGTGTACTAGGAGCATCTTTTCTTGACAATCTTCTCTACACCTCTTACTTATCCTTTCTCTTCTTCCCCTTCTTCTTGTGGAGCGTTCGGCATTGTGGAGCGAGTTGGTTGTTTGCATTGGGTAGGCGTCTGACCTATAGATGTTGAGATGGTGGGTAGATGAGAAGGGTCCGGTCGGCGGATGCCATGCGGGACGCTGTATCTGAACTCATATAGACTGTCGATAATTACTACATCATGAATCCCTGAACATTCATCCCAAATTCCGCCTAACAATGTGCACCTTTTGTACGAGCCATTCATTTCTGCACCTGTAACCTTTGAATCAGACACAACACGCCGGGTCTAATGTATGCCTTTCGTCATTATGACTCCCAAATGCTTCTCTAGATAAAACTACCTACCTAACAATCCCTAAACGCCATTCGCTATGCAGACAACCCATTTTGGCCCTACGCGCATCCCCATCTAATGACTATCCGGCACATCCGGCAACCTCTCAATAACATACTTCCCCTTCGCCACACTCACAATGGGCACACCAGGAATCTTCCTAATCCTCCTCTTAAGATCCCGATCATTCGTCGCCACCAGATAAATCCTATGCTTCTGCACGCGATCCACAATACAGTCGTCCGCATACGTGCCCTTGTGCTCGCACTTGAGCCGCTGCCAGCGCTCGTCGCGCGCGATTCGTAATGCGATGCGGTATTTTGGACCGAGTTTCTCGAGCTCGGCCATGACGCAGGTTGTGATGATGGGTGTGGCTTTGGCGTAGAGGAGGTCCATGAGCGCTTTGTCGAGCTCGAGCTTGGCGTGCACGGTGTGCGAGAGGAAGTTTGTGTCGACGAGGACGGAGTAGGGGGGGCCGAGGGCGGTGTTGGCTTGGAAGAAGAGGGCGGAGGAGACTTGGGGGCTGGATGGGGTGTTAGTTGGGGACTGGATGGTGATGAGGTGGATGCCGGGTTGTGTATGCATACATTTCTCGCTTTGCCTTGTTTTCTTCCTCTTTCTTCTTGGCTTCTAGCTCGCCGGCCATTTGGTTCTTCTTGCTGGTGTGGTGTTAGTGCTTCTGGAGCGAATGGTAGTAGGGCGCGTTGTCGCATACAGCCGTGCATCTCGTTGGCCTGTATATGTTAGTAGAAGCTCATCTAGAGCATATTCTGACCATACCGACTATCCTCTTGGTTTGCGCAAACTTGCGCGTTTTCTTCGCGACTCCCATATCTGCTGAGTGCTAGGACCCCGCCGTTCGCGCGCAAACTTTGTGAGGGATATCAAAGCTGTATGTAGATTTCTAATCGGATGGCGATGTAGCTTGGATGCCGCAGTAGCTTGCGCAGGGTCGGTATCGGGGCGTCGTGGTGGTGAATGTTCGCATACCACTTTTGCTATCGATAACGCGGGCAACTTTTTGATGCCAAGAGATGCACAGTCGTCGGAGGGCCAAAGCGCCGATTGGAGGGAAGACGGCTGCGCTAAGCCTCACGCAGGTCCCAGAATAGCAGCAGCGTTCCTGGTAGGAGGATCTGTCAACGCTGGCCCTGCATACAGGCCGTGTTTTTCCTGCATCCCTGAGCCAGCAACGAGGTGCAGACGTCAACAGTCGGTTGCTCTGAAGAGGCCTGACACGCGGACGACTCGATCACCGCGAAGAAAGCCCCAGTTTCCATTACTACACTTTTCGATTTTCGATAAATCCCCATCGCTAGTCTGCGGCCACCCACACATCACGCGAACGGGGCGCTCAGACTGCGCGTATTTGCCCAGCGGGTCCTCGACTCCGCCCCTTGTTACCCTGACCCCGTATCCGTCTTGCACTCCACCATCAGCATTTCCTCTCGTTCCCCGTCACTCGTTTCGGCGCTTCTCTGTCCTATCGATATCCCCAGCGACTGCATCCCCTCGTCGTTTCACTGCTTTTCTTTCACCAAACGATTCCTGAAACACGTCTGTTGGAGTACACGAGCCTTGAACGCTGGGTCTCCTGAGCCCTTTCGAAGACTGCCCAACGGCAACCCTACCTCCGCACACACCTAGACACCACAACCACGATGCGGCCTTCCGTCGGCTTCGTGGGGCTGCTGCTCGTAGTCGCACCCACAGTCCTCGCCCAGATCGAGAACGCACCTGAACTCAACACCGTCGCGCCCGGAGGCGACGCGGCGACGAACACAGCCGAGACCTCCGCCGCCGAAACAACACAAGCAGCGACGACGAACGCTGACGAGACTGCAACCACATCACAAGCCGCCACCACGGAAACCACCGAGGCGGCAACCACTGCAGATGAGCCCACCAGCGCGGCCGCCCAGACAGGGTCTACAAGTGTCTTCAACCTCGTAGGCGCACCAACACTGGCTGGTGTCGGTATCCCGGACATCAAAGTCCCAGACACAGCCGGCGCTGCCTTTATGCAAAAGTCCGATCTTCCAGATGGAACCGTCTTCATATGTGTCGGTGCTATCCTCGCCTTCTTCGGTGCGGCAGTGTTGGCGTGGCGCGGTCTCGTTGCGTGGTCGTTGCATCGCTCCGTGAAGCGGGCGGCCATGGCCCAAAACCTGGCTGATATCAAGGCCATGTCAGCAGTGCCTGGCAAGAAGCGGGGGATGTACAATGTAGTAGGAGCAAGTTCGACCATGTCCTTGGATCACCTGAACGCCGCCCCCATTGGCAAGTCATCCAAGGCCTTCAAGGGCGCGGCTGCCAACACAGCACAGCAATCGCAATCGTCTCTCTTCTTCTCCCCAACCGCCGGTGGCGCCGCCGGTATGCGAGATTCCGTCCACGTAGCAGGCAACCGATCTTCCACCTACCTGCCCGCAGGATACTACGCCTCTGGCAATGCAGCACCCGCTGCCGGATCACCACAAATGCACATTGGCAGCCAGAACCCCAACAATCTTTCTGCCCTCTCCCTCTCCACACCCGGAAACCGTTTCAGCGCGAGGTCCGGCATGTCGCCACCAGAATCGCCATCACTCCCTCCATCGCGAGGAGGCTACGCCCGCGCACCACCATCACGAGACGGCCTCTCCAACTACAACCGCAACAGCGTCGCAACCCTCGGCCACCAACCCGGCACCACAAGAAGCCCCGTCTACGGCCAAGACAACAACACCGTCAGCCAATTATCGCTCAATGTACCGGGTGGCACAACTGTCCCTGGTGGCCGCACGCCGAGTGGATACCTAGACGACCTCTTTGAAAACCACGGCAACGGATCCAGAGAACGATTTTAGGTGGATCTCGAACAGCAGCCCGCAAAGCAGCGTGCCGTGAGCGCGTCGTGTTGTAGCCAGCAAAATGGTCCGTCGGCCGTGTATCGTTTTGCGTATGCGCCGGGTGTGGTGGCTCGTGCTAGAGCCGTGTCTGCGAGCACTCTATCCATAATAGAAGATTACTACCGGGTATGAGTTGTGCGATAAGACCGGAACGGCAAGAACGAGTTTTAGGGTTTGGTGAAAGTCAGAGAAAGAGAGAGGAAAGGAAGAAGCCACAAAAAGAGCGGTCTTGTCTTGTTGAACATCTCTTTGCTCATGCATGCCCATTTTCGCGCGTGCACGTTTTTTTCCCGTTTTCTTGCTTTTGGGATTCACGGCCGCAAGCTTGTGATACCAACATTATGCCGGTTTTGGCTTTTCTTTTTCTTGTCCGTTCGATGCATTTGACTGTGGTACTGTCGGGGGATTTCTTCGCCGAGTCTACCCCATCTGCCGTCTTTTACTACCATCTTCTCTTCTTTTATTACCATGGTTTCTCTTTTTACGAATGTAGGGTAGTGAAGCTCCTCCGTTATTACTGGAGTTAGACAGGCGTTCAAAGAATCTGCGAAGGGGAGCGTGCATTGGTCTCTAATCGTTTAGCCATGGCATGCTCGCGAGTCGCGTTCTGATGGCTCGTTTTGAGCGAAGAGAGAGTGGTATCTACTATTGTAGATGTAGATTTTGCATACTAGACCCTATAATGAAGTTACTATTAAGCAAGAAAGCGACCGAGGTGTTGGTTCAGTGTGGTGACAGTGGTGAGGAAGGAAGGAAGCAGCGTGTGTGCTGTGTGATACTAGACTGCCGGTGCTGGGTAGCGCTGGCGCTGGAGCTATCGTGCGGAGTTTGTGGAGTACAACATGCGATATGACGTCCTGTTTGTACATCGTGTGCTTTGCTAATGCGTATTGGTTTAGCTGGGTGGACTCACGGTTAGTACGGGTAGCATCACCTTAGATCACGGGCGAGGCATAAGACAAGTCAAGGGCTTTGACAGTGCTGGAAGCCAGTTTAATGCGAAGCACACCTTGTAGTCCATCTATATCTTACACAAATGCATAATCCAGTACCCTTTTTGTCTATCTACCACCAAACATCGATGCTGAAGTTTGCAACGCCACCTCGTTGTACTGTTTGTGTACATACGGCTACCTTGCCTTCTTGGCCATGGCCTTGCGTTTCCTGGCTTCGCCATTGAGGTTGGGCGCGGTGGCGTTCTGGATGGCGGCCTCCTCTTCAGTCAGGTTCGATGTCTCGACCAGTGGTTTGTCGAGCAATTCCTTCTTTCCGAGGATGCGGCCGGCGGTTTGGTTGTAGGCGAACATGGGTAGCTTGAACAGGAGGGTGTCGTAGATGGTGGGCTGGGGCTCCTCATCGGGCTGGATGCTGTTAGTGAATGTAATGTGTTGCAAAGGTGGATGGATGTACGTACGTCGACAAGGTATTCGCCCTTCATGCCATCCTCGTTCTCAACTTCCAAGAAGACATTGCCAACGGAGTCAACGACTAGGATTTTGCCGTTCTCAGAGACAATACGCTTCTTGGCTCCCTGGGGACCGGAGATGACCTCTGCCTCGACTGGGGTGCTGATGCCGTCGTCACGCGCCTTCTTGGCAGCTTGCGCCTTCTTGGGTTTCTTCGCATCCTTCTCCATGGCGCGTCGCTCGCGACGGTTGCGTGGGCCAACCTCTTCAGGGGTCTCCTCGGGGGTTTCGTTCTCGAACTGCTGGGCGTTCACGGGGGCAGCGCCGGCGTCAACTCCAGGAATGCCCTGGAGACCGCTCTCGTCACCCCAAGCAGTCTTGCGCGCCTGGCGGACGAACCTCTCGGCGTAGTCCCTGCGGCGCTTCCATCCCATGACCAGGGCGAAGTAGTGGAAGCCTCCACCGAGAACGACGAGTAGACCGAAGATGACGGAGCCAAGGCCAGGGCGGAAGCGCTCGTAGTAGTAGCCAGAGCCCCTCCATGCTGGGAAGCCGTTCCTCAGGAAGTGATCGTAACGCTCGCGCTCAGGGCCCTTGAGCAACTTTCCCACGACCGAGAGACGCTGGTAGGCGGCGGTGACCTTCTTCAGGTGCGCGTCGGTCTCCTTCTTGGACGGCTTCTTTCCCGCTGGGTTGGTCTTCGCATATTCGGTAACAAAGTTCTTGCGGGCCTTGTCCGGGTGGAGTTCGCGCGACTTCTTGCGGAGGGCCTTGGTCAATTGGTCTTGGGACGCGCTGGGCTTGACGCCGAGGAGATCGTAGAAGGTGATGTTGGCGCCGTCTGCTTTGGCGACCTCGTCACGGATGCGGAAGATTTCGTGGTCTGCAGTGCGCTGTCAGCAAGTAGCTCGCAGTTGCACATGAGCTGGAGCTGGGGAAATGCATGTGGGGAAGGCGCATATGTGGCCGCAAGCATGCACTTGAAGACGACATGCAATTGGAGTACGCACCCTCTTTGGTCCAGGCAGCGGCGAATGCTGCAAAGAGGCACAAGACCAATGCGAGCAACGCGTGAGATCTCATGGCTGGGGGGTTGATCCGGGAGGTGCCTGGAAGTTTGGCTGTCTGCGAGCAAGTGATAGGGAGGCTGCAGGCTTGTGCCGCCAGATGTCCAGTAGTGCCGCGAGTGACGGAACGTGGCCCAATTAGTCTGACCGCTGTCGACGGGACACAGGTGTAGCAGGCCTGCGCGATAAAGAGGCTCTCTACGCAGTGCAGTCACTCTCCACTTTCACTCCAAGTCTCTGCAATTGAATCAAAAAATGTGGCCTCTTCACGACTTGCATGTGAGACGCGGCTGAGCGTGTGGCTGTGGCTGTGGGCAGGCGCGACCCTGAACTACGGGATTCGCGGCAGGGGCCAACAAAAGTTCCCATACGGTCAGCGACACGCAACCTCCTCAACAACTCGACTTGCACTCCATCTACACTCACTTCAGCCGCGTCAGCGCATTCACTCTCTCGCGACTCTTTCCCATCCACGTAAGGCAGCCATCTACTACATACAATTCCACCCCCCTCCCCTCTAGAGGACACATCTCCAGCCTTCCCTCGATCTCCACCACTATCAGCAGCTGAACTGACCATGACTTCCCCTAAAGATCTCGAAGAACAACAACAGACCCTCATTACCCCCGACCAGCGCCAACAAACACCACCCCCCGAAATCACGACCCACACACCTTCCGTCATGTCTCGCTTCAGCATCCCCATCGATGCCCTGACATCCCGGATGAACTTGGGCGGACGCTTCGACAGCATCCGCTCCACTTCAGTCTCCTCGCGATTCGCCAACCTGCGACCCATCTCCGAGTTCTTCGACTTCAAGCGCATCTCCAAGCCTGCCAACTTCAGCGAGGTGCAGAGCAGGGTCAACTACAACTTGGGCTACTTCTCGAGCAACTATGCCGCTGTCTTCGTTATGCTCAGCATCTACAGTCTGCTCACCAATTTGATGCTGCTCTTTGTCATCATCCTCGTGGTCGGCGGTATGTTTGGAATCGGCAAGCTAGAGGGCAACGATCTCCAGCTGGGTAGCTGGCGCGCGAGCACCTCCCAGCTATACACTACGCTCTTCGTCATTGCGATTCCTCTCGGACTCTGGGCCTCGCCCTTTTCTACTGTTCTCTGGCTCATCGGCGCAACTGGTGTCACCGTCGTGGGCCACGCTGCGTTTTTGGACAAGCCCATCGAGTCAGCTTTTTCCGAGGAGGCGGTCTAGGTGGTCGGCCGCGAACTCCTCCTTACACTATGCCCCGCTGGGGAAGACCACCAGGGGGCTCGTCGGGTGTGGGGAGATACCACGAGGGGGGACAGAACGACGTGCATAGGTTTCAAGAATTGGATAGCGACGATGAGAAGGGCGGCGTTGTATTAGATCAGGCGTTTCAGCCGGCTTTGAACGGCAAAAGCATCAATCCGGATGAGCTTTACTTTAATGATATGGACATTAGTGCCTGGGAGGGCAGGGCAGCAGCTTTGGGTGAGTCAATATACCAAGACCGTGGTCATCAACAGGATTATGATGAGTATCTCGGCGACGACTTCGATAACGCTGAGTACGAGGAAGTACTATTCCGCCGCGTACTCGATAAGATTCGGATAGCAAGAGCAGCGGGTAATCCAAACGTATCACTTAGTCCAGAAGAGTTACGCGCGTATGATTCACGACTTCGCGGACCAAGGACAACAGCAGTTCGCCCTGAAATCCACTCTCGGCCGAACAGTGCTTCCTACCCCAACGACCCCACAAGTGTGGTTAGAGACGATGCGACTAGCAAGCACGGCAGTTCCTCCAGATCGAAGAAAGATCAGAAGCGAAGTTCAATCTTTGGATCAAAGTCGAAGGAGAAGCCCAGCAGTCGCAAACGTACATCTACCGTATCAACCACAGATAGCCGTGCACCGCCACCCGGCTTCGTCATACCTGGCCCCGACGGACAGTCTGTGTATGCGCCCATCAATCCTTACCAGGGTAGCCTGGAACGGGAACGGGAATCTCCACGTCCAGCGTCCCGTTCCGCGTCTGATGCTAGTCACTACGTCCCTTCGCCATCGCACGCCAGCTTTTCTCGAGAAATGCTCGGCGCGTTCCCAGAATCTGTGGTTGATTACCGTCCCACCACACCTCCACGGCAAGGTCGTTCTATATCCTCTCGACAGGCTGCATACGAGGCTGATCTGCCACACGGGTCACGCACAAGATCGTCTTCCATTCAATCCGCTGGGCTTGTACCGTTCCCTGTGGAGCCTTACCAGTATCATAACTTCAGCCCTACGTCCTCTACATCACCGACTTCGCCTCAACCGCAGTATACACGGAGTGTAAGTTCAGCCGTGTCTGAAGCTAGCTACACATCAGTGCCCCGACGTGTCCCTGTCCCTGCTGCTGCATCGGCATCACTTCAGCGAGCGGCACCTGCAGCACGTAGCCATGTCAGCCATGCAGACCCGGCTTTGACTGCGCAAGCATCAAGCTCTGCTACTCCAGCTCAAACTCAAGAAGCTGCTAGAGGAAGTGGCCACGGAGTTGAGAGGCGGCGAAAGAGCGGTAAAAGTAGGAAGAAAGGTTGAAGCATCTCGATGTAGTTGTACATGGTACAAATCCCCCGCTCTCCAATCTGACACTTCTGATCCAATTGATTCTTGCTTTCGTAGACATTGCATACAAGATAGTGGCCTCGAAGACGGCCACGTATGTAGTGGGCCCTTGATATTCCTGTTGTACTGATAAATATATGTATTGCTTGCTCCACTGAGGTGTGTTGTTCGATAACAGTCATTCGATCTGACTCTTAAATCAGCTAAACGTGTCTCGAACTGGGCAAGGAGCGCATGCAGGAACGGGTCTGTCCCCTCAATCCAGCCCTTAGCACGATTTGTTGAATGCCATATTGCGTGTGCTGCATCTGCATCTTGCAGCTGCATCTGGGTCTCGAACACTTGCAACGGTTTTCTAGACACTTATGCGACAAGGGTACGCGCACAACGGCCGTTGCATAACGGCTGTTTCGATCGCGATCACGTCGAAAGTCCCGGGTAGCCATCAAAGAATAACCAATATTGATGGAAGAAGTTTTGGTCACCTGTGTTGCACTCGTCTCGCGTAGAGACGAATAATCTCCGCGATTTTCATGGTTCACGCACATCATCGCACAGTGCACAAGTGGGATCTGAGACGGCATAAATCCAGATGTCGGAGGTGGCGGTACCTGCAGGGCTACGCCGGCACGCCCAACCACCAAAAAGCGGTCAGTTAGTCTGCGACGATCATTCCTCTGCTTGCTCCACAAGTTCGCGCACATCTTTAAGCTGGCCAAAGTTCCTTCCCTCATCAGCATTCCCCAACCGTGCCATCTTTTGTGGTCTTTTTCTACCCGTCGACGTGTTCCTTACTAGTCCTTGACTCATTTTACCCACGTTTTCCCGTCGGAGTCGTCGTTGCGCACGGTGGCCTGTGTTGTCATAGTGTGAGAAGTTGGGTTGCTATAGCCTCGAATTAGTTGGCTAGTAGGGCACCGCGCATCAGGCCAAGGCAGGGTCAAGGAAGCAGGGAAAACCTGAGCTGAAGTGAGGCAAAAGAGGAGGCGATTGAAGCCCAAGAGACCCACATCCCTTCACCGGTTGTGTGTTGCGACTGCTCTCTTCTAGTCCACTGGATACTGTTGCGCTGGCTTCAAGACTCACAGTCATAGAGTCGTTGTTGTCGCTAAACCTCATCACCGCGCATATCAAGAGTTATCTTGCGCTGCATGCGCTGGGCGGATCAATACACTTTACACCACCGCATCCCGACGTCTGTCGCTCGCGCGCATTCATCCCGTCGCTCATCAACATCAACCCTCGGAGTATCAACAACACCCCTTTCAGCCTCCATACACCCTAAACCAACCCTACTCCTCCCCTCCTCAAAACACACCCACACCCCACGCCCCACCACCATGGGCTACGGCAGCAGCTCCTGGAACCCCTTCTCAACAGGGGGCTCACCCTCGCGACGCTCCTCATCCGGATACCGCCCTGGCTACGCCTCGTCGTCGTACTCGGCGTCCTCGCGCCACCACAGCTCCACGTCGCGCTACAAGCGCTCACCCCGCGATTCGTACATGCAACACCTGTACAAGAAACTGCAACACTTCCTCCGCGAAATCTGGCGCTACGCCCAACGCCACCCCTACAAAGTCTTCTTCATGGTCATCATGCCCCTCGTCTCCGGCGGCGTCTTGCACAAACTCGCCCGCCAGTTCGGCGTCAACCTGCCTGAGATGGGGGGACCGGGTGCGAGGGGCGGGTACGCTGGTTCCGGACACACCAACACCAACTACAACACCAGGGGCGCCAGCAGCAGCGGGGGCTACTACGGCAGCCAGGGCTACGGCTACGAGAACACCCGGAGCGCTCCGAGTAACGGCGGCGGAGGCATGATGGCCGGTCTCGGCAACATCGACATGCAGAGCGTCTCTTCTGGCATTGGCGGCCTGGCTAGTCTGGCGAGTATGGCAAGCAAGTTCATGTAAAGAGTTGAAGAGGAGCTGACTCGAGCTTCCTCTTCTAGGAACGGTCGAGAATGTCCTTACTATCACGCGCGTTGTCGGGAATCTGACGAGAGGGGGAAGCGATTGGTGACATGAGGAGCAGAGGAGTGATCCTCTGCAACAACAGGCTTTGCCGCAGATTATGAGTGAGGAGATGGCGAGGAAGTGGGAGTATTGGAAAGGGCTGTGATGGTGGGGAAAAAGGCGGTACTTTTTGTTTTTGCCTTTGGGCTTTTTCTTATTGCACGACGTTACGACGGCGCGATGTGGGGAGACGTTTGACGACGTTTTCTCCTGTTCTTTTCCGTTCTGGCTTGTTTAGCTTTCTTGTTTTTTCTTTTCGTTAGAGATATCCCTCCTTTGCGTAGGCTTGGACCTGCCTGGCGTTCAGATGCAAATCAAAACTTGCTCTTCTTATACCTTACTACTCACATCATGCGTGCAACGAACTAATATCATCAAGCCTGTGAAGTCCGTGTAGTAGATTATCCAATCTAAACCAACAGTGAAAAGAGACTCAGGTTCCCAGCTAAACTCCAAGGATATCGTCATTCATACACCCCATCCCCCTCCCTCCCTCCTCCCCATCCCCGCTCACCCAGAAACCACATTAGCAAAAACCTTCGCCGCCAACCCACTCAACAACCTCGCCTTATCCGCCTGCGGCATCTCCTGAAACACCGCATAAACACTCTTCCCCTTCGTATCCCTCACAGCCCCGAGTCTATTCCCCGCGACCGCCCCCGCAACCATCCCCGGGAAGTTGGCCACAATAAACCCCATGGCCCCTCCACTCAACCCGCCGACTATACTCCAAAACTTTGACGTCGGATGCGCGTCTTGATCTGCCATCCCCTCTTCCCTAAGCATCTCCTCGAAGATACCACCGAATTGCTCTTCAGAGAACCGGTTGTGGGATTCTTCCGTGTTGCCCGCGGGTGCGGCGCTGCCGAAACCAAAGGCGGACCAGGGGAAGCCTTGGGCGAAGCCGCCGCCTGTGCCTGCGCCCGCACCCGCATTTCCTGGGATGTCTTCTTCGAAATCAGAGTCTGGTGTTGCGGTGCTGCCTGTGAAACTGTTGTAGGTGCGTGCGGCGTCGTAGTCGCGGCGCCGCGTTGCGTCTGAGAGCGTGTAGTAGGCGTCGTTGATTTGTTGGAAGCGCTTTGTGCGGCTTGCGCGCTCGGGGGAGTCGGAGGGGACGCGGTCGGGGTGGTGCTTTAGTGCTGCTCTGTGGGGGGAGTGTTAGAGGTTGAGCGGAGAGAAAGGTTTGTGGGTAGGTGAGGTGGTACTTTTTGTAGGCATCGCGGATTTGCTGTTGGGAAGCTTTTGAGTCAACCTCGAGGGTTTTGTCTATGGTGTTGTATGAGCTTTCGGGTAGGAAGTAAAGGTTTGTGTGCGCATACAGTAGTCTGGTTGGGGAGCTGCGTCGTGTTAGTTGGATGTTATCGCTAGGCTGCTGTGTATCTCACCCATGATGTTGGCTGGTTTCGGAGATTGGAATTCGAGCTCGAGAGTATTGTTTAGATTGATTGTTGGGTATGCGATCAAGGCAGTGAGCAAAGTTCAGGTAAGTGAGGATGTAGGTTGTAGGTTGTGGGTACAGTGGTGCGAAGTTCAGGGACAGGTACGCGGGTGGCAGCAATGACGTAGACGCGAGAGGTCTAGCCACATTGGCTTCACGTTTGCACGTGAAAAAGCAAACCTGAAACCATGTGCTTGGGAATGCTTGCAGATCGTGCGATATACACGGATGCATCACAGGAATTTAAGCTTTTTGTCTACTTTGTCACAATTCGAGATAAGCAGAAGTATCGGACGAAGAAAGATTAACATATCTTGCCTACCAATTGTGGTAGTCAGACGAGCTCAGCCTTCAATCTTTAGGTACATAGAATGGAATAATAATTAGTGTTAAGCCGATGCAGCGCACGTCCTAGCTAGGTATCATACAACAAACCTCGATCAACCCCCCCTCAATCTCAGCCTTCCAATGCCTCCAAACCATCTCTCCAAGCCATCTCTTCAATCATATCCAATAACACACTCCCCCCAGATCAAAAGTATCAACAAAGAAAAGGACCTCCTCATAGGCCTCTATACAAGGAAGAGGCGATACAATGCCAATCATATCTACCGCCTGAAACTCGAACTTAGGCCGGCAAATGCGTCAGGAGAATGCCGTCCACTCATTAATCCAGAAAAGTCCACGCTCTCGTTGCTGACATGTCTCAGGCCGGGGGTTTGTGCGGCGGATAGTGCTTGCCCTTGTGGTGCGCCGGTCATGTTGCCGAATGGGTTCGCACGTCCAGGTACTTGCGCTGCAGGCGTTGAAGCTTGCACAGCTGTTGGTTGAACTTGTTGCTGCGGCGCTTGCTGAGGAGCCTGCTGAGGCTGATTGTATAGCGAAAGAATCGAGGCGTTCTTGTCGAAGGGATTGGAGCTTTGCTGTTGGTATAGTGCCTGTTGATTCTGGAAACTTTGCTGTTGGGTCTGATAGTTTTGTTGTGGATCCTGGTTTTGGAAACCTGATTGTTGGGTCTGCCACGGGTTCGCCGATTGGGGAGTTGAGACCTGGTTATACTGCGGCTGTTGCTGTGGCTGTTGTTGCTGCTGCTGCTGTTGTTGTTGTTGCATTTGCTGCGACCAAGGGTTAGGCATCTGCTGCTGCGGTGGAGCAGACATCGGCTGAGAGATCTGCTGCTGTTGCTGTTGCATCGTTGGCTGCCCAAAGGGATTTGAACTTGCCAGGTTGGTCGGTGTAAACATTTGGCTTTTCGACGATCTCAAAAACGGATTTCCCGGGCTCGAGGGATTGGACATGGACTGATACTGTGGCTGTTGTGGTGCGAAGAAGGCGCTGTATTGTTCGGGTATTTGCGGCATCGGTGGCGGAGTAAACGACTGGTTGTACGGGTTCGTTTGTGCGAAAGACGAGGGTGTCGAATCAGCGTAGCCTCCCGTTCGGTTCGGGAATAAGGGTTGTTGAGGTTGTTGAGGTTGCTGTTGCGAAATCTGCATGCCTTGAAACGTCTGTTCGAGGCTTTGCTGCTGTTGATCCCATGGGTTTTGTTGATAGCCGAAGTTTTGCTGCTGCTGCTGTTGCTGGGGGACCTGTTGCTGGGCATACCCTTGAGGCGCCTGTTGCTGAGCATATCCCTGGGGCGCTTGTTGCAGGAATGGATTGTAGGACGTTTGCTGGGTCTGAAGAGGAGCGAGTTGTGGTTGCTGTTGAGGAGCCTGCGCGGGGGCGTCTAACGCATCGAAAGGGTTCGTAGAAAACGCGGTAGGGGGTGCGGTGCTGATCGTGTCGAACGAAATACCATTGGACGCAGGCTGCGAAGCCGGTGTGGGTGTGCTTCCTCTCGACCGCCCAGGATCCTGCTCTCCAAGTCGAATCAAAGCCTCCACTGCCCGGTCCAGATTCCCATTCAGCCCCTTCAACACCGTGGCGTTGCGCTTGTCGTCTGGGAAGCCCATGTCCCGAAGTGTTGTAAGCTTCGAATCCAAGCCATCGCCCGAAGTGTGTATGTTGGAGCCGAACACCCTGGACGGCTTGTTGATGCGTGGCGGCGACTGGTCGTGTTGGCTGAACCCTCCCAGACCTGGTGACAGCGGAGGAGTGAGATCCCGTGTGGTGGAGGCCTTTCGCAATCCAAATCCAAAACGGCCGGTGGGCTTCGGCGGTAATGGCGGCGGCCGGTCCTCAGAGCTCGTGCTGCCTGTGTTCTGTCGCGTGCCCGGTCGCGAAGCATCCAAGTAGATTCTCTGCTCGTATTTTGCCCGTATGTATCTCTCCATGGCACTGTCTACTTCGTCGATGTCGATGGGTATGGAGGGTTTGACGTTGCGCGGGTTATACGTCTTGTTCGACTCGAGATTGCCAATGCGCTTCATGTTCTACACCGGTGTCAGCAATCCGGTATGAACCGCGGAGGTCTAACAGGTCTTACGTCTACTTGCGCATTATCCCACTTGTCCATACTCAAGGACTTGACCTTGGAGATGTGCGTTCCCAGTTTCCGATGTAGGGCCGCGCATCGCATGCACAGGAAGATGCCCAGCTATAGCAGACGTCAGTTTGGGCTTACGCTCGAGGGACGATCGTTTCGTAGAGGGGTACGGTTTCGCTTCGTGGTATGGGTAGACTTACACTCCAGCTTGCCCATCCTGTATAGCCTGGTTAGCATCTGAGAGCCCAACGAGATGCGCCTGCACTACGTACCTGGATTCCGCGCGCCACAGTCTGCGCATGTCCCGTTCCCAGGGACCGTCTTGATGAGATCCTGCAGCGCACGCTCATTACGCGCCTGCTGGCGTTTGTTCAGGGCCGACGCCATGTCGTCCAGTCTGGAAGGAGGAAGCGGTTCGGGCGGAGGTTGAAGATCGGGGAGCGGCAGAACGTGCACGAGAGCAGTACGCGCGGGGAAAGGGGGCAGGACGGACGGCAAGAGGGCGCGTAGCTAAGATTACCAGAGAATGAACAAGTCCATCGCAAAGCAAAACATGAGCACAGAAAGGGGAGCTCGTAGGGCCCTTAGTTGACACGCGCGATGACGAGTAATGCATCCGTTCCACTTCACACATGGCATCCGCACAAGCTCCAGAACCCTGCGTTTTTGGTCTATATACGGCATCATGCCCCTGTCTGAGCTTGCTGCCCTCCGCCCAAAAGTACATCATCGTCCTCCCAACCCGATGGGCGTCGAACAGCTTACGACAGCGCATGAACGACGTGCAGGCTGGGTGGCGCGACTCGTAGACGCTGCCGATCTGGTTTTGGTAAGGCCGAGGCCGCCGTCTTCGTTGCCGCAGATACGATCCAAGGCTGACAGACATTGCCGTCGTCAGCTCTCTGGTACTCTAGAGAAGGAATCTTTCCAGCGAGTCAAAGCATACGCAAAACACACATGCAAAGAGCACGTTCAAAAGTCTTATTCTTCGTAAAGGGATGTATGGTCACGCAGGTGGCTTCAAGCAACATTGAAGTCGTAGCAAAAAGCCTAAAAGTGCCAGGTATTGTTCTAGTGACGCAAATATGACAACTATAGAGATGAAGAGCTCAGTATAGCCGTTGATTAATCGTCCATTGTGATTTTGTGAATATGGAAGGAAAGCTGAGGCCGAGCTGCGACGAGCTTTTCAGGCGCGCGGGCACCGCCAAGCCATGCTGACAAAGATGGGGGCCCGAGCGGGCTAATTCTTCAACACGTAAAACCAAGCTCTGGCTCGTTCTTCTGCTCATCAACAACCTCGCGATGCACAGCTTGCGGCACGTGCTCGACACCGAATGATTCAATGTTTGTCGTTCTGGGAGTCGTCGCTGCTGTGCGCGTTGTATGCTACTACCCCACTCTTGCCTGCTCCCTGGCTCCTCTTCATGGCCAGGAAGCAACTTTTCTCTCTGTGGGAGATTAATATTGGTTTTTAGCAGAGCCGTGTCTTCTCCACCCTACCCATATTCTTCTGTGGATGTGTAGGACTATAATTGGACATACATCTTTCTTCAGTTCATACTCTGTGCTGGTTGTTGTGACGATCCGAGCTTCGATGTGCAGTGGACGCTGTGCCTTGACGATTTCCTAAGGCAGCTCCCATTAATCGGGCTTCGAGCTTGAACACGCATTCGGCTGCTATGGTCTTGCCCTCGTCTATGTTTCGTTGTCGACCCCATCTCGCTGAATCAGCTGAATGATGAGCGCAATTCCAGGGCAACACCACGACGTGTCATAATGACACGTTGAATACTGGACCAAGCTGGCCAGCTGAGACGCCTGCACTCATGCATTTGGAGTCTTCTATCTCCAAGTCCAAGCAATAATGTACATATCCATTTCTGCGCTTCCTCCTTCGACATCCACACCAATACTGCGCCTCATAGATGCGCCTTTGATACCTCATCCCCTCGGAACCGTTTTGGCCAGATACCCTGCTTACCAGGCGACAGTATACCATTAGGATCGACGGCGTCTTTGATCGTCTCGACGAATCTTCGATACGCATGATCGTTGAAGTCGTACAATGACGCGACACGATCTGGGCAAGAAGTTAGCGACTGACAGGCAATCTCGAGGCAGAGGATATAACACATACCCATGGTGTTGACGTGGCTGCGATACTTGCTGTATCCCCTCTTCTTCCCCGCCTCAAACAGGCCATCAAAGATGTTCTGCACCGCTTTCCGATGCATCGCGTTCGTCTTGTCAAACGTGAACATGTTGACGAAAATGACTAGATAAGGTATCGACGTCAGTATATGTCATCTTCCACCGCTTAAGAGTCCGATCTTACCATGACGCTCATGCATAAAGAAGTCACAGAACAAATCAAAGTTATCCGCCTCGCAGATCTTCTTCGCGGTCCTGACCCAGTCCAGAATCTCTTTGCCCTTGGAAGGTATAATAGGGCTGTAGTCGTAATGCGCACCAATGCCACCCCCGGACTTTGGCAGGCGGAACTTCACCATAGGAAGCGACCAGAGCGTCGGTATACCAACGAAGAACCCCCCATCCATCTCAGGAACAGATGTAGGATCTAACGTCTCTCCATCCGGTGCAGAAAAGATCTTGCCAACCAACCGACCCTTCGGCGCTTTCCTCCCGATAATCTTCTTCAGCTCGTCGAAATGCGCTTGAATCACATCTCTCGCCCCGTACAGACCAAACTTGGCATTCCAATACCCCAGATCGAACTGCTTCTGCAACTCCTTGATCCTCCAATCCGGTATCGAAGTATCGTGTGGCCAGAAGTCTTCTCTCGGGCCCATCATGCCCAGCCACTCCGTCACATTGGACACGTACACGGTGTTGGGAAGCAGACCATCTCGTCGCAACGGCCCGAAGATATCGACAATCGTTTCCACGTCTTCGAAATCCGGCATGTCGAATGAGCAGGACATGAAGGCTTGGGGTGCGGGCGTGAGCCAGATACCTAGTTTAGTCACGATACCGAGGTTGGACTGCAGGAACAGGCCTTCGATGCTGGGTCCGAAGGAGAACTTGGAGAGATGCGCGGATGGCGAGTTGGACATGGCGAATTGGCCTGTTCGGACGAGTTCGCCGTTCGCTAGCATGGCTTCCACGCCCGCGATGTGTTGGTGGTGGGTCCCTGTGGGCGTGAAGCCTGTGCCGCGATCGATCGTGTTTCCGATGACGGAGCCCCAGCCGAGAGAGGGTACGGAAGGCCAGACGTTGAGCTTGTTCTTGACGCAGTAGTCGTAGAGGTCGGTAAATGTGACGCCGGGTTCGACGACGGCGTACGCGTATTCGGAGTTTACTTCGATGATCTTGTCCATGCGGTGGAGGTCGAGGGCTACGCACCCGGTTACGCGAGGGGCGGGTCCGCCGTATCTGGTTGATTGTTAGATGGATTGGAGCTGGTTTGTGCGTGGGAATGTACTGACCCGAGATTCTTTCCTCGTGAGAAAGTCCATACGGGAATGCCGAAGTCGTTCGAAATCTTCAACACGTCTCGTAACTCTTCGATGTTCTTCGGTCGTACGGCTGCACTGGGCATCTTGCGGGTTCCTTCCGCCTCATGCAACTCATACGGATCGATGTACTCGGTCAATCCATCACCTTGACACACTTGCGCATCACCAACAACGCCCTTGTATCTCGCGATGGCCTTGTCAAACGCATCTCGGTCAACTCCAGGTGGCAGCACGGACTTTAGCGGAACAGTAATAGAGTCTTTAAAGAGGTTGAAATGCGTGGACTGGTATTCCGGGTCGATGTACATTGGTGAAGGCGTCATTGTGAAAGATGTCTGACATGTGTTGCGAAGAGATAATCTAGATTTCCACCATGTTTCTTTATTAATGTATCCTGCAGGAACAAGCCTTCTCGGCTGGGTGAAGACATGGGTGCCGATGCGCTAGCGGGCGTATGTGAAGGTGTCGTTCCCCACATTGCGGAGAACCTTGGAAGACCCCACATCTACCCTTCTCCAACGTTTTCGGGCCTTATCGTGCCGTCACTCCTCTGGACGAAAATTTGGCGCTTACAAGACGAGCACATCTACGACGTCTTTGATGTAAGCGATACGAGAGGTACTAAAGAAGTGGTTTGTCGGGGTCCATGACGTGCGCGCGCAGAGCGCTTATCGCACATACGTCCTGCTCGTGATACAGTGATTCTTGAATCTGGGTACCAAGTCTTGCACTAGATACAAGGAAATCAATTTGGAATGGGTTGTGCAAAGATTTGCTGCAAGATCGAAACTGGACTGGCTGGTTTACATGCTGAGAGGCTCGCAGTCAGCCATTGACATGCCATGGATATCACCTCTTGCAATACCACAACAGTTCTCGCATACGACTGCGACATAACACGCGCATTGCATAGTACCAAATTCCTGCACCTCCTCATAATTGACGGTCGTTCACACAGGCCAGTACATCGAGCTCAAATGCAACACTATCAAGAGCTTTTTGTAAGAGGCAAGAACACATCTTGACAGTAACCTCGCCACAGCACTACCACTTCAATCCAGTCATACGCTCCCATGTCATAACAACTGGTGAGGTCTTGAACTCCTGGAAATCATCTCTGTGTAGAAATACCACACGACGTAGAATTCGTTCGAGCAGGGTTCGTCTTGCCCTTTCTGGGTATTGCTGAGTGTCACACAACTTTTCTATCTGCAGACAGTCGACGTTAGCCGAACCCAGAGAGGTCTAGTCATACGTTAGTTTGATTCTGTTTCACAGCATATGCGGCTTACCTCGGATATGCCTCGCCTCTTGAGGGCTTTCAGAAGGCTGTCCCACAACTGTGCTCCATTCTGCGTTGAGACTGCAGACCAAGGACCAAAGAACGCGTCTAGGGCAATTGTTATATGCTATACCAGGTTAGCATTGACTTCTCGATACATATCGCCTCACGAACATACCGACATTGTGTTTCCGAAAACGAAAGGCATGGCTTTCAATTCAGGAAAGGCGCTGGGAGCCGCGATCACCCAAGGGATGAGCGCTCTCTCAATGGAATTCTTCGTCTTTCCAAATCGGAAAGCTCTACCGGATTGTGGGAAGGCTTGGCTGATCGCATTTCGGAGTTCTGACTTTTTACAGGTTGCGTTCGTACCGCCCAAGCTTTTGACCGCAATGGACTAGGATATGTAAGTTGTTGATCAAGTGAATAAGACATTACGGCTTACATGAGCTGGAACTCGATGGTCGATATTTTGCATAATGGTCGTCACGACTGCCGTGCGTGTACTTGGGGCAATGTTGCCTACTCCCCAGAGTAACTTGACTACTGGTGTACCGAAGAACTGCGGAATTTAGTCAATACCAGTTTCATTGCGAGGGTTATAAGGTCTTACGCCATCAGCGCTTCCCCCGTCGTCTGGCCCTACGCCGCTTGTTCGCCGCTCAAAAGTTTGCTCTTCGGTCGATAATTGTCTTAAAGCATTAGTTGTTTCCGAGATGCGATCTTGAGATAGTGACTCATTTGGCAACGTCTGTAAGTCGTCATTGGCCTCGCCCTTGATGGCGGTCCTTTCGCGAAGTAGGACGTCATAATTTCCTGGCTTGGTGAAAGATGGATCCTGGGCCTCTTTCGATGAACTGGCAGGCTTCTTTCGTAGATGGCGCATGTCAACAGGTGCTGGTGTGACACGGGTCGATTGCTGCTCGTTCGATGAGTCTGATCCTGGGCGATCCAACATCGCGCGGTCACCACTCAGCAGCTTCTGCAGACTCTCAATCCATTTATCAAACTCTTCAGCTGGCATACTATCGAGCAGCGACTGCATCTCGTATCTGATCTCCTTTCTCGATGCACCCAGTCCAAGCTTCCGTCTCGAGATCGGTAGTGCATGGTACGCAAACAGGTCGCTCGTGCGTGGAAAGGCTTCAGCCACGTCTCCGTCCGCGAGCTCTGCTGCGTCAACATTCCATTGCCATTTAGATGAAATCTTTCGATCTTTGTTCTTCGATGTGCGTTGCTCAGGTAGGGCCGCCGGTAGATCGTTATCCATCTCAACGTCTCCTAGTATGTCATCCGGTGTCTTCGAGCGCGCGCGTCGTGAATTCCCATCTCGGTTCTTGGGTTTCTTCACCTTTGGCGGCGGCGTAGGCTCTTTGTGAGAGATATCGCTGCTGCTACTATCTCCGTCATTGCTTTCTTCCTCTTCTTCTTCTGTTGCTGCCGCGCCACCGCCAGCTAGCCACTCTGTCGAGTGTTCAGAGGCTTTTGCCTTCAGCTTGAGTAGGCTAGCAGTGACGTAACCCAAGATGTCATCTCCAAGGTTAACTCCATGAGCTCTTGCGCTGGCAGACAACAAAGTTTTCAGTACCGAGTCGACTTTGGCAGCCGTGTCGAGATTTTCAACCAGCATGGAGACCATATGCTTCGTCATCTCGGCTCGGAAGATCTCCGACATCCTCTCAATGTTTTGTTCAGGTGCCTTCTCTTCGCGCATATGTTGCTCCAGTACCTGCGGTCCCAGTTGATCGAGGATACCTTCAGGGAAGCAGATCCTTACGAGCCCTTGTACTGCGTTCTTGAACAAATCATCTCCCAGGTCGGTCGCGGACGAGATAACCTTCACACGGAATACCCAATCGTCTCCATTGGGTAGCGATGTTGACCGGATCTGCTTCTGCGCCAGGTATGTGTCTTTGACAGATCCGGCGCGCGACGAATTCGAATTAGGCTCGGCGTGTTGGGTACGTTTCGAGGTAACACGTGCGCGTTTTGAAGCGGTATCGCAGGCCGGAGACTGCGAATTCTGTCAAATGTTAGCTGGGTCGCGACGGAAGCGCATCAGCGTCTTCGTGGCAGGCAAGAGCTGATGCAGTCGCGTTAACACTTACTCGTCGCTTCTTCGTTCCACTCGCCATGATGTTGACCTTGGAGAAGATAAGAATCAGAAAGCGTGTAGGTTGTGAGGTGGAAAACAGCTAGTGGTAGTGTGCGAAAATTTGGCAGTCGCGACAGGTGAAGGTGAGGGAAAGAGCAGTAGCGCACGTGGTAGGACGCCCGCAAGGTTACCGCGACCGCCTACAACAACAACCGACATCGGGACTGCAGATACGAGAAGCGAAAAATTCGTCAGAACTGAACATCTGGAATATACCGTCACAAGATGAACTGTTGGTGTATATTCCGCCTCGTCGAACTGTGTCATGAATGACGACATCTACGGTGCCTGCAGCACAACCTCAAACTCAAAAGGCTCGCACAGCAAACTATACTCATCCAGCGTCCTCGGCCCACAGCTCCCACTCCCCAACCCATGATGTTCCGCATCCAACCTCAGCACAACCTCCTCCCTCTTCTTCCTCCTCAACTCATGCGGATGGTCCGCAGCCGCAACATCCTTCATCCTATAATGGCTAACCTGGAAGTCAAACAACTTCCTCTGCCCACCCTTCTTATCCGCGAACTGAGCGAGCAATCCTGCGCCGCTATCATTCGTAACGCTAACATAACGGGTATCTGTGCGGTTCGCCGATTCTTGGGGTACTTCGTAGTCGACCCAGAGGGCGTCGATGCTGGAGGCTGTGTACTTGCCTACGGGCTGGGAGAGCTTGCTGTCGCGGTAGGTTTCGCCGTAGCCGCGGCCGAACCATTCGACGTGTTGGAATTGCGCGGGGAGCTCCAGGACGAGGCCGATGCGGGGGAGGGTGCGGGGTAGGTTCTCACCCTTGGGTGTGCCGGTGACGTGTACGGATAGGGTACCGTTGGCGCTGAATGTGTATGTGAGAACGCAGTCGATGGACCATGACAGGACTGGAGGCGCAACGCGTTGGTGCACAGTGATCTTGAAAGTCTCAGAGCCCGACTGAGACCACTCGACTTTGCGAGTCAATGGCTTTGCGTGGTGTAGTTGCTTGTCCTTCCAGTCCCAGCCGTCTTGCGGGATGTCGTTATCGGTAGGTGCACGGAAGATGTCCATTTCAGGTGCTTTGGAGATGAGCTCAGTCGAGCCTTGCTTCCAGGAGGTGAGACTGCCGTGGAGCGTGTTGAACTCCCAGGTGGCTTGATCCGTCGTAATCTTGAGGGTGTTGCGGGATGGTGTCTCAACAGTGACTTGCTTGCCTGATGATTGAGGCTTCTTCAAGGACGACACCGGAGTCACAGGTATCTGTGCTGTTGAGATCTCGAAACCTGCCTTCAAGTATGGTGTAGCCTCCTTCAACTGGAACGAGATGCTAACCAAGACCTCATCCTCGCGAGCTTCGATCGTTGGAAGATGCACCTCGAAGGTTTGACCAGGCGAGACACCAGAAGGAATTTCTAGATCTCCAGTAACCCCATCAGAGGATGAAGAGGAGACTGATGTGTATTTGCAGACCAGGTGATCGAGCGTAATGAAATCGTATCGGTTGATGAACGTGGCCTTTGAACCATTCACTTCTAGAAGCTGTACGGGCTCGATAGCCTTCTTGTACTCGATCAAACCAGCGTTGGGCGAATGATCGGAGTTGACAAGACCGTCCATGACGAAGGTGGAGTCGTGAACCTCTTCGCCAAAATCACCACCATAGGCGTAGAACTCCTCGCCGGTCTGCTTGTCCTTGGTGAGAAGACCGTGGTTCGCCCATTCCCAAGCGAAACCTCCCTGTAAAGTTGGGTACTTGTAGAAGGCATCGATGTACTCTTTGATGTTACCGGGGCCGTTGCCCATGGCGTGGATCTAATACGGTGAGTCATAGAACTAAGGATCAACATGGCGTATCTTACGTATTCACAAAGCACCAGTGGCTTCTTCTTTTCCTTGTCTTGACCAAACTTGATGATCTCGTCGAGCGGGGGATACATCCTGGAGTACATATCCATAGTGTCTGCGTAAATGTCCGCTTCGTAGTGAATAGGCCGGCTGTTGTCGTACTTCTTGATGTGCTCGTACATGGCCACGAAGTTTCGTCCCATGAAGCCCTCGTTGCCAAGAGACCAAATGATGATCGATGGATGCATCTGGTCTCTCTTAACGAGTGCTTCCGCACGGTCCACATACGCTTTCGTCCAGTCTGGGTTGTCGGTCGTCCATTCCGCGGCCTTATCCCTAGTTATAAGCTGGCGCTCACGGAACGGCAAGTTGCGCTCCTCCTTCGAAAGCGCGGCATCGGCGATACTTTCGAACCCGTGGCATTCCACGTCTGCTTCATCGATGACCCAGAAACCCATCTCGTCTGCGAGGTCGTACAGTCGTGGGTCGTTGAGCTGATGAGATGTGCGGATGGCGTTGATGTTGTGACGCTTCATGAGAAGAAGATCTTCTTTCATGAATTTGTACGGCACAGCACGACCAAGAGTGGGATGATGTTCATGGCGGTTGACTCCGCGGAACACGACTCTCTTACCGTTGACTTTGATAAGTCCATCTTTCATCTCGACTTGTCTGAAGCCAACGCGTTGGGCAATAACTTGATCGCCGGAAGAGGCCACCAGATGGTAGAGGTTTGGCGACTCAGCAGTCCACTTGAGTGGGTCCTTGACCTGGATACTCAGTTCAGTCACACCATCACCCTTGATGTCCGCTTCAGATGAGGCGACTTCTTGCTTCTTTGCGTCCAGCAGCTTTACTGCAACCTTGCCAGAGCCAGTCGCACTGATCTTGACTTTGAGTTCGGCATCAGTGTAGGAGGAATCCAGAAGCGTCTGGGCAAAGACATTCTCGATTCGGGAAGCCTTGGGGAAGCCAACCAGGAAGACGTCACGGAATCTATGATGATGAGTTTCAGTTCATCTCGACGACAGACCATACTCACATGCCACTCAGCCACCACTGGTCTTGGTCTTCGATGTACGTTCCGTCACAATGCTGGTACACCCTAACAGCCAGGGTGTTCTCGGCATTGAGATCGACGAACGAAGTAATATCAAACTCATCTGGGTTTCTGCTACCCTGAGAATAACCAACTTCTTTACCATTCACCCAGACGTGGAAAGCGGAGTCGACACCTTCAAAGCGGAGTCGAAGCTGACCGTCCTGGAGATCTTTCGGGACCTTGAACTTACGAACATAGGATCCAGTCTCGTTCTCGGTAAAAGGCACATTGGGAGGATCGACCGGAATGTGGTAGATTACATTGGTATATTGCGGGCCTTTGCCGAAGCCCTGCAGCTGCCACATGCCTGGCACGGCAATGTCGCTCCATGATGATGTGTCGAATGTAGTGGACTCAAATCCTTCCGGAGCCTCAAAAGGCGAATATGAATGCTGGAACTTCCACGTGCCGGAGAGGCTGTGGGTTGTAGACTTGTTCACATCGGAACTAAGCGCATCAGCCTCCGATGCGTAGTTGTGAAAGTATGCGCGCGCAGGCAGCGTGTTCTTGTGGAGGATATCGAGGTTGTTCCAGTCTGGAACGCTCGCTGGGTGTTGACCTGAAGACATGATGGATGGATTGAGAATTGATGGTACTTCCACGAACCACTGCTCTACGTCCTCTATCTTTGATACAGTTGTCGACACCCCACAGTAAGGCGGCCGTACTGCGGTAGGCAGCGTGACTTGGACTGATCAGGGAAGCCGTCCGCCCACATGTCGTAGATGCCAAGAGGACGTTCCATCTGCTTCTCAGGTGACAGGACTAAGGAACGTGTCGGCAATAAACGGCGCATGTTGCTTGTAGGAGCTGGGAAGACTCGCATCGGGGGGTTGATGGGGCGACGTCCGGGCGCAAGCGCGAGCGGGGGTTCTTCGCTTGATCACTCCGACTCCGTTGAAGGGAGCCTTGGAAAACTTTGGACAGGCGCTTTACAGCTTGTGATGATTTCCGAACGCGTTTCTATAACACATAGAGGCACTGCAGGAGTATTAACTTTCTTACGACTGTATTCGCAGAGGTAGGTGTCTGGTTTCTCTTTCCAAGGGGTCTGATCAACGGGGCGGCTGCCCAACTCGGCTGGCTTTACTCCAGGAATCCATCCCCGCACTCCGCTGCCCAGCCCAGCTACACCACATTAACCCTCGCCTGGTTCATCGCGACTCAATGCCAAACCGACCGGCTCAATTCTTGATTCATCTCCTTCGTAAAGACTTCGCGCGTGGCGCCCCAGAGCTGGTACAATTTGGGAGGTCCGTCCGCTAACCGGCCTGCTTCTGGACCTGGGCCCGCCCCTGCAGAAGGCCCTATTACTTGGCTTTGGTACCATCGTGGTATAGCGAGCTTGGAAGTTGAAAATTTCCCAGTAATCCCGCTAATATTCCGCCCCTAATGCGGTGCTATTGCCGTACAACAAGCATACTTGGCCAACCGGGTGGCGCCTGAGCGCAACAGTTTGCATGCAGAGCAGAAACCATGCATCGGGTCAGGAAGGTAGAGCATATGCCTCGGTGCCATGGGGTAAGATTACCTGCAGGCGCTACTTGTTTTGCGGAGAAGCCTGTATACTATAAAGAGACCCAGTATTCCGGAAAGCTTGCGCATCGTTGCAAATCGGCCATCAAGTGGAGAGCTTTCCCGTTTTTCTGCTCCACACCTCCAGATCTTCTCCAGTCCTTGCCAGCGACACATTCAAGATGGCGGAGAAGAGCGAAGACATGGGCGCCGTGACGCACCAGCTGAGTGCAGTTGACGATGACATGAACAAGCATGCGAACGTCAAGGAGGCCAATGTCGCTTCGGTAGCTCTCAGTAAGTCAAAATCATATCTGAGACAACGGGAAGAATGCGCTGACAGCATACAGCCGCTGCTATCGAGGCAGAGAAGCCAAAGCTATGGTCTCGTGGCATGATCCAGCTGTACATGATCATGGGCGTTGGGTACCTCGTCTCTACGCTCAACGGCTTCGACAGCTCCCTCATGGGATCCATCAACGCGATGAAAGCCTACCAGAACACCTTCGGGCTGACTGGCGAGGGATCCAGCACCGGCATCATCTTCATCATCTACAACCTTGGTCAAATCGCCGCATTTCCGTTCTGTGGATTCCTTGCTGATGGCTACGGTCGTCGTATCTGCATCGCCGTCGGCTGCGCGCTCGTCCTCGTCGGAACCGCCGTTCAAGCCACAGCCCACGAGATGGGACACTTCATTGCCGGTCGCTTCATCCTCGGATTCGGCGCATCTATCGCCTCTGCTGCTGGCCCCGCCTACACAGTCGAACTCGCGCATCCAGCCTACCGCGGAACCATGGCTGGTATGTACAACAACTTCTGGTGGGTCGGCAACATTCTGGCTGGATGGACCACGTACGGCACGAACCTCCACATGGGCAACTCTTCGTGGGCTTGGAGAATCCCAACTATCGTTCAGTGCATCCTGCCTACTATCGTCATGGGCTTGATCATGTTCTTCCCAGAAACGCCGCGTTGGCTGCTGGCTCATGACCGCAGGGAGGAGGCCATCGCCATCATGGCAAAGTACCACGGAAACGGCAACCCCAACTCTCCCATCGTACAGCTCCAGCTACACGAGATTACCGAGGACTTTGCTGTCACTCGCAACGACAACCCGTGGTGGGACTTCCGTGAGCTAGGAAACACCAAGGCTGCACGCTACCGTTTGGCCATGGTCATCGCCATGGCTTTCTTCGGTCAATGGAGCGGTAACAACGTCGTCAGCTACTTCATGCCAGCCATGGTCAAGAACGCTGGAATCACTGGTAAGTTCTGAATATACAGATCCGTCTGAGCCATGCGCTAACTTCGCAAGATCCCAACAAGCAACTTCTCATCAACGCCATCAACCCAATCTTCAGCATGTTAGCCGCCATCTACGGCGCCACCCTCCTCGACAGACTCGGCCGACGAAAGATGCTCATGGGCGGCCTCTGGGGCGGCCTCTTCGCCTACGTCCTCCTCACAGCCTTCACCGCGACCGCCACCCCCGACAACAACCTCGCCTACGGCACCATCGTCTCCATCTACCTCTTCGGCATCTTCTTCGCCTGGGGCTGGACCCCCCTTCAAACCCTCTACGCCGTCGAGTGTCTCGAAAACCGTACTCGCGCCAAGGGCTCCGGTCTCAACTTCCTCTTTCTCAACGTCGCCATGGTCGTCAACACCTACGGCATCTCCGTCGGCATCGAGAAGATTGGCTGGAAGTTGTATCTTGTGTATATTGTGTGGATTTGCATTGAGATTGCGCTTATCTTCTTCTTCTTTGTTGAGACCGCGGGCAAGACGCTCGAGGAGCTTAAGGAGATCTTTGAGGCGCCTAACCCGAGGAACGCTAGTTTGAAGAGGGCGAAGGTGGAGATTGATGAGTCGGGGCATATTCATAATGTGCATGAGTAGGGGCAGTGTAGGTGCTGGGTTGCGTTATGATAGAACGAAGTTTGACTTGAATGTAATGATATTTGACGACATGGGTCTCATCGCAAGAATCCAGTCGTGTGAATCATATCCATCTTCCAATCTGATACAAACCGCGTAATTCTACTTATCTCTCGATAATTGCCACCAGTATAGATGCTCGTGGCAAAGGTAAGAGTAAAGGTACTTTCTACTTACGTAGCAAGCTCTACAAGACGCTTTCTAAATGTTTACGAAGATCTGAAACAGTCATGTCGTATACAACAGCATCAATGCCCTTTATCAAGAACGTCTTCTCTCAGTTTGTATCAATCTCCCGCCACATTACTCCACCGTTTCATCTCCTCAGCCCATGCATTACCACCAATCAACCCCACTCCCCACACCTTCCTATTTGGTCTTCACACTGCCTGCACCATGCTTGCCACATCTCACACAACGCATCCGATCTGCTCAATCAGGGTACCTAAAACTTCCTCATGCGACAACGACCCCTCTGCTCGTTCGATCCCCAAAGGCGGCACCAGAACCCCAACCTATCTGGCCGCATCCGTTGGCAGAAAAGAGGGTCCGCAACAGCATTCTCTCACGTGACATGTATCTGCATGCAACCCTTACTTTTTGTGACACAATTTCTTCTTCTTCATTGCGCCTCCCTCCACACAAAGCCCACCTGAGCTCCCCGCGGAGCAAAACCCCAAAACCACAATACCGGCCAGTATCGGCCTAACAAACAGGGTAATGCGACGATGAACAAGCCACACAGAACTGTTTTTGTTTTCCCAACTTGCTTTCCTCCACGATGTGCGGTGAAGCGGTTGCCACGCGTTTGGTAACGAGGACGATAGTTGACCCGCAGTGTCTAGGTAAGCGAGAGTGACAGGAAACGCTCCTCCCGAAGGAAAGAGTAGGACCGAAAGAAACGGTACGTTAGCTTTCAGCGAGCGGTTGGGGAACCGTAGTTTGCGGTGCGAACGCTAAGTTCTGGATACGAACATGTGAGACTTGGCAGAGATGTGAGAGGGTTACGACAGTGGCGTCAGGCTTGCATCTTCATGTACGCATGGAGAAGACGCAGAAAAACAAGATCACGTTCCGAAAGCGTGCGACATGGGAAAACATTGTTTGATGCATCGGCTTTTTTGGATTGTCTCGTTCCTTAGCTTCATGCTTTCTCCGCACTTTCATCTCAAGCCACCAACGCAGGTCTTTTCAGCTTCTTTTATCCAATCTCCATTTCGTCTACGGCGGCTGCAGCTCGCTCTTTTCTGATGGCATCTTTCTTTGCTCGCCGTGCGGCTGCTCTTGACATGCCCTTGCCACTGCCGATCTTGCGGTATGCGTCCAAGGACATGCCTATGCGCTCCGCGGCTGCCATCTGGGCTTGTAGTGTCTTGTCTTCCGATGTGTCCATCTTGGGGTTAGCCACTTTTCTTTCTTTGCGTGCTTGCATCCTTGCGAGATTCTGGCGGGTGCGTTTGTCTAGACGAGGTTTAGTATGACGGTGAAGTGAACGTTTGAGGGTCTGTTGGAGAAACTTACTCATCTTCTTACCCATAGGGTCGGAATCGATGGCCATAGTTTGGTCGCCGTTGGCCTGCTGAACCGGGCCTGCATCATGTTAGACTCGCTCACCCCGGTCGCACGTGCCAAAAGCAAGTGCGCGTAGGATCAATAGACGTTAGATCGTCATGCCCAACACGTGACATACCACTTTCGAGGTCGGCTTGAGGCGTCGAGAAGGCGTCGCCCAAGACGTCGACTAACTCGTCAGCCAATGCGCCCATCTTGCGTCGGTCCTTTTGCTTTTTCTTCTTCGACTTGGTCGCAGGCGCCTGGCCGTTTGCTCGTCTCGGGGAAGCGCTTCGCTGGCTCGTCTGTGATTGGTCGCTGTCGCTTGCATCTGAAAATTGTTCCTCGTCGCCCAACCTGAATCCTGTGTTTGCGACAACGGGCGTGTTCGCAGCGGCAGCGTCTGCTTCGGGCAAGGTGGGCGCCATATTGCTTTGTGGACTGCCGAATTGAGGATAATGCAGATGCAAAGGTTGGCTGCACATCAGAAAAGGTAAGAGCAAGGGATCGGCAGAAGGTTTAACCGGCGCATGTGATTTGTCCGTCGGTGTGTATTATCGAGTACCAATGCTGTGTCGCTCCATGCGCTCTATCATCTACCTCATCGTCCGCCTTTTGAGGAGTAAACTGTAAACTGCTATGCACAATGCCGCCCAGAACGCAATTGGAAAGAATGTAATGACGCGCAGGATTGACGGCCTAAAGTGTGAGGGAATATGGCCCCGCAGCGGGGATGAGAAGAGGAAGGTACAGTTAAGGAAATTCGTGAGTCGTGAATGCATGTCCAAGCACCCGTTCCGGCGGCCGACCAGGCCAGTCCTTTGCGCCCAACTCCAATGCCAAGCCCTGTCTAGCTCTTGATACCAACTCCAGTCCAAGCAAATGTGATGCGACGCTACTCGTCATCGTCAACAAAGAAACCCCAGAAGAGCACTTCCTCGTTCTCGCGGCCCCGCAGACAGCCGCCGTAGACGTCTGCGCACATCTCGATGGGCACCTCGAGCTTGATGCAGCCGTTGCCGAGGAAGGTGAAGAGCAGCCACGAGTCGTATTCGGGGAAGGTGCCGTCGTCGTCGTACTTCCTGCTGCGTATGCCGCGGTTCTGTAACGAGGGCGTTGTGGGCAGGCGGAACGTGTGGTAGGGCAGCGTCTCCTCCGAGTCGGCGACGAAGAAGGCGTCGTTGAGGGCGAGTTCGACGGTAACGTGGGGCGGCGAGGGGGTCTCGGGCAGGCTCAGCGTGTCCTTGTGGAAGCGCAGGGTACCGAAGCGCAACTCCGTGGGCTGGCCGAGCAAGTCGAAGAGCTCGGTGGAGTAGAGGCGGAAGTAGCCATTGTGCAGGCTGCCCAGGTCGCTCTCGTCGTCGGCAGCGCGGCCGCTGAGTGAGAGGCTCTGCAGCTGGTCCTCGACGCGCTTACCCTCGAGTTCGGCAGCGTCGAGCGACCGGCGGATGTACTTGGGGGTGTACTGGTTGCTGAGGTCCGAGATGGCCAGCCGGCAGGCCTCGCGGCGGATCTCGTCGCGCCGGGCGGTGCTCTTGGGCGTGGTCACGTCGTCGGCGGCGGGGTCCTCGAGCGAGCGCAGCAGCCCCGTCTCGAAGCCCTGGACGAGCTCCTCGAACTCGCGCATCACCCGGGCGAGGGGAGACGAGGCGAGATGGGCGGGTTTGGCGTCGCGGGCGACTGCAGTGCTCTCCAGTACGGCCATTGGAGGCGTGCGCGGCCAGGACGTGGCTGCGGCGCAGGGTGGTGCGTGTTGGTAGGCGGCAGTTGCTGGACGCGGTGGACGCGGCGGACGAGGCTCCTGGGGGCGGAGAGGGGTGTGCAGCTCCGGCTGGCACAGCAGTCGAGGCAATTGCGGTCGGCCGTGTCGTCGTGGGCGTCGGGGGATCGGCCGTTAGTCGTGAGGGAAAGGCGCAAAACAACAACAACAGGACAGTGTCGCAGCAGACGGGCTAGTGCATCAGGAGACAAAGAAGGTCGGGACCTCGAGGGAGGGACCGAAGTTTTGCTCGCGGCTCCAAAGCCGCCAAGAGTGCTGGGTAGATGCTTCCCTCTTCCAGCCCACCGGCTAGCGCGACTGCATCCAATAGGTCAGGCCTGGCCCTCGACGGCGATGCGCTGCGAAGGGGCTTCAGCGTGCGACGGCCCAAGACTGCACGCTGCCCCAGCGGTTAACCGTCGCCTATGCCCCATGGCGAGCGCTAACTCTTGCTTCTGCTCAACAGTCGCTGTGCGCGCGCCGCTTGTAGCAGACTGACCCAGCCCAGTCGCTCGCTCGACTTGATGCAACCTGCGAACCGCCCAGCCGGTACCCAATCAGACATCACTGACCCGGACCTGTTATAAAGACTGGGGCGGCACTGAACGGCCCGAACATTCGAGACAACCGCTCAGCACTCACCAGCATGACCGCCCGCCTCATACAGAGAAAAGACTAGACGGATCGTGCAGCCTACTCCAGATCTCATCAAGGGAAGAACATGCAACGTATTGATCCAGCGTCAAAGTAGGCTCTGGGGTAGTTAATCATCTCATAGCATGCTAGATTGCAGTGAGCCTAGCCTACGACTAGCATAACACGACTACTGTAGGCTTGGCTTCGGCATGCCGATCTCTCACCCCACGCGGCTTCCCTGCCGCTGCCCTCACTCTTACTGTTGATTGTTGATGGTTCCTCATCCGGCCTGGCGCGCCTGCCACAGTCGCATCGCCACTTCCTCGACCACTCCTCGCCCACTCCTCGCCCTCTTCCCAGCCCAGCCTTCTTCGTCAGCAATCTATCCTCTGACCATCTCGTATTGATGACTGGTCATGGGCGCTCGTCGGCCTGCTTTCCTCGCGCGAACCATCACCATGTCTGCTCTCCTCACACCCCGTAATTGCACCAGGGAGCCCAGTCCACGCTCTCGGCTTTACACACGCCTGTCGGCACTTTGTACCTGCCTCGACGTCTTATGCGACCTCAGATGATGTACATGTGCAACCACGCTGCGACCTGGAACCCCCGCAATTCGCCATTTGCCGTCACTACGTCACTGCTGACCGTTCCCAGCGAACCCGTACAGACATAGAGCGTAGTCATAGCGGTGAGACATTTGCCTACATCCCGCGCCTGATTACTCCTCCTCGACATACACCTGCTCACCTGCCTGCACATCAATGCTCCATCCTTCGCGGAGCATCGACGCCGATCCAACATCGCCGCTTACCGTCAGATGGGGGCTCCAGACCGAGAAATCAGCCCACCTCCCTGGCTCCAGTCGTTCCTCCCCGCCTCTCCGGGCCTGCCTCGGCTTCTTACGTGATACTCCGGCCTACCAGGGTGCATGCCTAGACCGATGTGTCCGACGACACCAGGCAGGGCTGTCCGTGAGAAGTGCCTGAGGCATGCAGTCTGGTCTTATTCGAGATCGAAGTCGATGTTCCTTCGACGAATTACTATTCTGGAGGGCAGGAGAAGTGCTAGATCACTAACGATGCCTTACTCTTTTCCGAGAGAATATTGAATCTCATATGTTGGCACTGATGTAGAGACTCGCCTTTCACACGTCGTTTGTTAATTCAGGATGGTAAATCAAGGACACTGCCGATCTATTTGCTTTTTCGCAGGATATGCAGCACCTTACAAAGTACTGGGCTTTAATAAGAACCTCTCCCTTGGTCGCGAGTAGCTTCATAGCGTGCGCAGGCTTGGGTTATGGCCAAACTCCGGAATCAAAAGGTGATGGCAGCATGTGTCTCGCCCTTTGTCGCTTCCACACTGCTCGCGACTCCAAGTGGTGAGGCAGTAGCGGAGGAACTCAGTTGAACCAGCGAGCAGGAACCAAGGTGAAGCACGCCTACCCACCCACCAACAGCATCGTCCTTCGTTTTACACCCAAACATCATCCCAACATCACCCACCCAAGCTATCGTTAACGAGCCCCTCTTTATCAAAATCTTAATATGAATTCAGTCTACGGTTTCATCAGGTATACATCTCGCTCACCTGTTCGTCAAACCGCCAGTATGCCTTCAGCCAACGGTTCCGTTGCGCCCACACCGCGCTCACCTCCAATCGTCTCGTCTCCAACCTTCGCCGACGCGTCAAATTTCTCATCCAATCATAAAGGCAAAGGAAAGGCCCCCATGACCAACGGCACCAGCAACGACACCAGCAACGGCAACACCATTTGCAACAGCAAAGTCTACACTGCAAGTCCCAGCAATGGCAACAGCAACGGCAGTAGCAGCGGTAGTAGCAACGGCAACAGCAAAGGCAAAAGCAATGGCGACAGCAATGACAACGGCAACGGCGACGGCAATGATAACAGCAATGACAACAGCAACGGCAGTAGCAACGGCAACAGCAGCAGCAATGACTACACTCCAAGCTACGGTATCGGAAACTTGACGGAATACCTCATCGACGTCAAGACGCTCACCAAGCTCTGCGACCTCGGCGTATCAGAAGCCGCTCAGCTCGGAGCCTTTCTCACCGAGCGCTACAAATCCCTGAACGAAAAGCAAATCCGCCGCATGGCAGCAGCCGAAAAGATCATTGACGAAGTCGAGACTATGAAAAAGGGACACAACGTTTTCGACGACAACGTCGTCAACCACTACGACCGCTTCGTCCGTGAACTGGAGGCAGCTGAGACCGCCATGTACGACGGAATGAAGGTAGCCATGTATACAGATGCCGCGAAGAGCGCAAAGCTGGCCCGAGAGAACTCCGAGTTCGCCAGGAATTTGCACAAGAAGATCGAAGGGCTGGATGCTGAGTACAAGGCTAAGAGAGACGAGATTGTGGCTGCGAGGGATGAGATGATTGATATCTTGTACGGGGCTGTTATGCGGTGCATCTTGGTGGGCTCTGGTGCTGTCGAGAGTGAAAATGATAAGGGGAAGTTGTTGAGTTTGTTCAAGCGCTGAAGACACTGGGTTAGGATAACAGTTGCATCTGCGACGCTTATTTGGTATGGTAGTTTGGATATCATTACGAACCGTTTCGCTGCCTTACGGTTGAATACGAGCACAGCCCGAAAATGCAATGAGTATTCCCGTAAGGCCAAGTTCCTCTAAATTGTGGTGAGGCTTCGAACATGAGCACGCTACTGTCTCCTTGGGTCTTACGCAACGATACAAGCTCTTGTCTTGATGATACTGGTTATTTCGAGATATATACAACGATGCACTGCGTCTACGTAGACTCATATAGATATGCTCATGCTTTCCAACCGAGTTGCTCGGAAGCGTCTCAAGATTTGCGCTCATTGAGACGAGGCACTATCGCATGATCAGGCTGCGCTAGGCTGATCAGGCTGAGCGCTGCTGCCTACCTAAGCCACCACCATGCTGCCCCTCCATCAAGGCTCCGCCACGACTCAGAAAACGCAACGTCATCATATGATGCCTCTCGACGCATCACATTGACTCAAAAAGCAGCTAGTTCCTTTTTCCAATCCACTCCGAGCGATGGTCCGATGATATCGAGGATCAATCTATTCGGGTACCTGCCTGGGTGAGCTCTCGACCAGAAACACGGCTGCAGTTCCCCATCACCATGAATAGTATACCTAGCAGCTTCAGTCACCTATGAATGAGCCAATATGGACGCGCCGGTTGGTAGATGCACCTTTTCGTACGGAACCTCTAGCGAAGCTGACATACGAAGGTCAATATGGATGGTGTAGACCGCACAAAGTCGTGCAACGTCGAGCCGACGAAAAGATATCGACATCAAGCCTTGGACACCTCCACTCGGCAAATCCGCCTCATCAAGCTGCGTCCGGGTCGATCGAAGCAGCCGCAGTGCGACATATCAGTCTTTGATCTGGGTAGCGCGCCACCTTTCGTGGCTCTCTCGTATACGTGGGGTCCGCCGTCACCACAATTCGATATATTGGTCAACGGCGAATCTCTTAGCATCAGAGACAATCTGTTCCAATTCTTCCAGGCCTATCTGAAGATTACAGAAGAAGATTTCCAGCAGCTACCTCCGCCGAAATGGTCCCGCCATTGGGAACCTAGGGGGACCGAGTACCTTTGGATAGACCAAATCTGCATTGACCAGTCCAGCGTACACGAGCGAAACCATCAGGTCGGAATGATGGCTTCAATATATGCAGGGTGTCATGGGACCATCATCTGGCTTGCAGATATCCGCGGTTGCCCCGACGCTCCACTCTTGCTGGGGGATCCGAATGCACGAGACTACGGTTGGACGGCAAAAACCTATCTACCAGAACCTATAGCATCTGTATCAGGAGATGAATATTTTACTCGCCTTTGGATTGTGCAGGAAGTTATTCTGTCGACTCGGAGAAAGGTTCTATGCAGCCATCCCATTGCCGGCCCGGTTTGGATTTGCTGGGATGGCTTGTCGGCTGAAGCTAAGTGCTACCCTGGACACGTCTCCTCAGAATCCGCGAGATATTTGCTGGACCACCATGACCACCATGACCAGATGGACCTTAGCGATGCCATTAAGACGTTCAAAGAAAGTCGTTGTCAAGATCCTCGCGATAAAGTGTACGCGTTGATGGGACTCGTGAAAGAAGAACAACGACTTCAGATCGACTATGGAAAGCCACTTGAGGAACTCTTACTTGATATTATGACCATATTTTACGCTGCGTCCACGCAGAGATCGTACTACCCCAAAAAAATTAAGTGTCATCAGATATTAAAGGACTTGGGCAGAACTTGGGGCATAATGTCTGCCAGCTTGGATGCACTCCTAGCCGATATCTGGCCCAGCCCGCATTATGGTTCGCTGCGTCGAGACGGACATGAATCCAACACCTATCGTCGATTTTCGGCGATGGGCTTTTTCCCCAAAGCTCTGCATAAGAAGTCTACATCGAAGTGGGAAACGCGGAATTTGGAAGCCTATAGTTCACCATGGCTATCCCATAGTACTGCGATGACCCAGAGGCGACATGGAGACAACGAGCTAACTTTAACTTCCGCATTACATACAACTTATACGCGAGGAGATACCCTAGAAGAGAGAGAAGTATCGTATCTCCAAGAACCTCTGCTTCCCTACAGCTCGGACACGAGTCAAAATCCGGGAGACCCTGAGCTGTATGAATGGATAACAATGGAAGACTGCTGGTGGTATCAGATTGACACTATCTACAAGATATACGGCTTGGTGAACTGGGTACCTGGTCATGACAAGGACACAATGCCCAACGCATACTATGGCGAAAGAGTAGAAAGAGTACAAACTGACACTCTTGCCTCCCTGGTCCCCGTTCAAGATGAAGCAGGTGACACCTGCTGAGTGCAAGTCTGTGCTATGGCGCAGGGATTGAGTCAACAAAGGCAAATAAAGAACATGCTTGCATACGACTTGCACAGCTACCTCTATCGAGATAAGTAGCTTTCCAGTCATAGTAATAATCGGCGTCGCAGCCTCAGACATTATTGCCTGTCGCAACACCCCAGAAGTAAGCCGCCCACGAACCGACGACCAAGAACAACAACGCGACAAATAAGGACAAGCTGATCTTTCTGTTCCTCACACCGGCAGAGCCACACTCAAACTCCTTCCTCCGCACGTTGATGACCTCGCCCTTCCTGATGCGCTGGCGCCTAGTCCACTGGAGATGCCCAAGATCGCTCGTCCAGAAGCAGCCGACGAACATGCTCACAGCCACCACAACTGAGCAAGCCGAAAGTACAACATATACGATAACGACGTTATCGTAAGAGTTGTCATCGCGATCTTGGATGACACCCGTGATGATACGGATGATAATCGACATGGCGTTATTAACGGCGATCTTGACGGCGTAGCCAGAGCCGAAGACTTCTTGGTACCACATGGACGTGCGAATCGAGTCGATGATGACAGTGGGGCCAAACATGGATGCGACACCGTAGATGCCGAATGAAGCTGCGGTGCCAGCGTATGTCGGGCCCCAGGTGGCCAGGCACATAGAAAGGAGCATACCCAAGCCACAGACAAGCATCAGGGTGATGCGGTTGCCCAGGATGTCTACGAAGATGCCGATTATGGGAACAAGGAAGAAGCCCAGATATTGCGCCAGGGAGGAGTACCATCCAGCTTTGACAGCGTCCATGTCGAAGCGCTGCTCAGCGAACTCGGTCGCGTTCTGAGCGAAGACAGAGGCGGTGCTGGTCTGGAATAAAGAGAAGGCCACGATACTCCAGAAAGTCCAGGGAAGTCGGAGAACCTTTCCAAACTCAAACTTATTGTTGTTCTCCGTGAGCTGTTCGCCCGTCGCAGGATCGGCCGTGCCAGTATACTTCTTCCCGCACCAGCGCGTGAAGAACCAGTACAGGAGGGTAGTGACATTGGTGAAAAGGTTCATGAAGACAGCGACCCAGTACACCCAGCTGAAGTCTCCAGTGTTCTTCGCAATGACGTTTGCGGTGGCCTTCCCGACGAAAGATCCAATCTTGCCGATGCCGAGTTCGAAGCCTAGGGTCGATGCGAAGCCATTGGATGGTGCGAACCAAGAGCTGAAGACTTTGTACTGCGCGACTTGTGTGGCTATGTCGCCGAATGCCTGGACGATGGATCCGAATATCATGAATTTGTATGAGCGGACGGTCGTGGCGGCTGCGATGAAGATGGCACCGATGCTGTAGATGGCGTTACCCCAGAGCATGGCACCTGGAAAGTATTCGGTCAGTATTGATATGATACAAGAGGAGCGCGAGACGAACTGGCACCACCAATCCTATCGGTGACGAGACCGCTGACAAGGATCAAAGCGGTCTTCATGAAGTCCTCGCTGGCTTCCAGCACGGAGTACTGCGCGTTGTTGATATGTAGTTCCTTCTCAATGTTAGCTGAGTACCCATAACAGCAATCATGTAATCATACCTTTTTCACCGTACTCTTCATCGCCCCAGTAACACCACTACTCCAATGCGACCCAAACCCCGTTGCCGTAACTAAAAGGATAGCAATAAGCTTCATCTTCAGCGGAATCGCCTCGCTCTTATCGCTGCCACCCCGCCCATCAGACGACGCATTACTACAAGCCACTACCTCCCCCGCTTTCTTCTCAGACTCAATCGGCCTCTGGCCCTCATTGTCGACCGACCTCACAGAATCGGGTCGTTCAGCCATCGCCCTTCCTTATCGCAGATGAAAGATGATCTGATAAAAAGAGCGTTGTCCCTGCGTTAAGACGGCGCCTACGAACCCATTTTAGTACTGCCGAACGGGAAAGGAAAATCTCGACATGGCTCCGCTTCAGGGCAAAGACGGGTCCCTTTGCGGGCCGTTTGGGCTTGGTAGCATCAAGTTGTAGGTTGGGTCCACTGTGTGAGACTGTGCGTCTTCGTATACGCCGGAGGGCTGATACCACCGGGAGATTACCGTGGTGGGTGCGATGTCGCATTGTTGGGTTTGTGTATCCATTTTGTCGTGGTGTTATTGACTTTCTAATCAGGAACAGTCTTGGTCGTTGATTGAACTGTGAGGGCTTTGCTCGCGAGTCTTTTTCGACACTTATTCTTGTCTGAACTTTCCAGGAGTCGCGGTCGTAGTTCTGTATTCGGGAAGCACGATAACCGGCTCACCACGCCAGTCCCAATAAAGGAAAGTGCAGAACAGAAACTTTTATCAGATCATCTTATCAGCCCGAAGATTAGATCCAGCCCCCGAAGAAACCAACGCTACCAAATCATCGTGGGTCACCGGGAGAACGCTCATCATTCTTTTGCATGAAGTCCATACGACTTCTAGGATAAACTCCTACCCAAAATTCCAAACATGTCCGAGCACGAACAACCTCAAACTCCACATGCGGCAGCAGCGCAGGAGCCTGGGAACAATTCGGCGTCGCCCTCACTCACATCCATACACCAAAACAGCATACCCTACGTCCGTTGTGGTAAAATGCCCCCTGATCCCTCCTAAAAAGTTGCTGGCCCTGTGCGACCAGGTAGATTCGCGATCTACAACGCGCCGTTTGAATCCTTCGGACAAGCAAGTCTGTACTGTGGGTGTGCAGATATGCTATGTAGGGTATGTGTATTTGGTGCATGGAATGAGTGAGGTGTTTCTGATCTAGGCTTGTGACGGTGAGGAGAAGCGTGGGATGGTGCTTGTCTGCTGTGTCTGAGCCGGTGAGAGAAGACTGTGCTGATTGCGCGCTCTTGACGTAGTCAGTCGTCGTTCATAGCGAGGCGCAATGTTGTGCAGTCGCTCTCTGGTGTGGTAGTTGTCGGTAGGGGTGCGCGCGACTCATAAGTGGGATCATTTTACGAAAAGCTTGGCAGGCGTACCATGGATCGTGACAACTTCGATGGGCTCGGTACACTGAATATCACGCGCACGAAAGAGAGAAACCTGATTATTGGAAATTCAGTCCAATGGATTCGCTATGAATGCCTCAAAGCCTCATAGGCTCAAGTGTGGTATACGCCTTCCAGCGCCAAACGCCTTGCCAATGCCCATCCTCTCACTGCTCATGCTCGTATCATAGAGACCTACTAGCAATGCCACTAGCACAATGCCATCGTATACCTCTGTCCCAGCTTGCGCCTCCGTCTAGTCCAAATCCTACAAGTGACGAGGCGGAAGTCCTCCATATGTCATGTGCTCAAATGGATCGCTGGCGAGAACAACCTAAACCTCGCCTCTCAGCTTCCTCTCAATCTCGTCCCTCAAGTTGACGAGATCTTGCTCTGTTGCCTCGAACTCCAATCCTTGCTTGACCCACTGCTCTGCCTCGTCCAGTCTGCCCATCTCGAGCAGACACTTGCCCCGCCTCCACCAGCCCTTGGCGTTGCCCACTTTCTTCATCTCCACACTAGCCTCTGCGTCCACCGCGCCCTCTGCCCAGTTCTTGAGTGCCATGTTTGCTTGTGCGCGGTTGCTGAGCAGTCCAGAGACTTCTTCCCTGACGAGTCCTGAAGGCTCCCATGCCGGACGTGCGAGCGCCATGTCGATTGCGAGGGTGTAGAGCTTGCCCGCCTCTTCGGGCTTTCCTTTTCTGAACTCGGCGTTGCCCGACTCGCGCAGTTTGTTGATCTGGGCGGAGCGCTTGGGGTTGACGGGGACGGGTGGCGGCGGTGTGCCTGTGGGAGTTTCGACATGCAGGAGGTTTCTGTGGAGGTTGTTCAGGGCGTCGAGCTCGGTCTGGAGGGCGTTGCTGGTGCTTTGGGATGCGGTGATGGTGCTGGTTTGCGGGTCTATCTCGAGAGGGAGGAGCGTGAACGTGTCTGGTGACTCCATGATTGATGTGTGCTTGATGTATGCTGGACTTGTTGTTTTGTGGTCGTAGCGATATGTGCGTGGATAGAGGACAGGTTGGCGCAAGTCGTGATTTGGTGGAGGGCCATGAGGACAGTTGGATAATTCCCCGGTGGTGTTATCGATAAGCCGGAATGCGCGCTAACACGTGTCTTGTCGCTTTCATCCAACTTCACTCTCTCATCAGATCCGCCTGCCAGCTATCAATCTCATCTCCATCGGTCTCAGGCCTTATTACGAGGACGTCGGAGTTATGATGCAACGACGTCAATGTGGCTCTATGGCCACAGTGTTGCGATGCACGAACGCGTCCTTCGTTTGTTGACATCATCTACGCGTGCTCCTTCCGGGCTTCTTGCCACTATCATGCTTCGTTGTCAGAACGTACCAGAAAGCGTGAATTGGCTTAAGGGGGGG